>JAXQQM020062222.1:0-49563 GCA_034641835.2 Pinus albicaulis
TTTGTAAAGGGATTGGGTTTATTTTGCTAGTTTGAATCTGCCCATGGTATGTAGACCATGGTATTGTATGATGTAAATGATATATAAATCAAAGTCATGTTGAGTCAAAGATAGATATATATAGAAGATCCATCATTGTATGAGTGAAAAGTATGAATTCTCTGTGTTTTAGTCTATTTTGGGTCTTAGGAGGAGGCTCTGAAATTGTGTGCATGGAGGCCTTGGTCTACAGTTGTGTGTGCAGACCACCTGCAGCTGTGTGCATGGGTAGAAGAAGGATTATACTAAAAGAAAAATTATTAATAAAGGAAAGGAATGTTCTGAAGTATCTCTGTGTCATTTGGGCAATTGCCTATTATTTATCTTTGAAGTTGTTTTATGTATTGTGAAGCATTGTATGATTTTTTCGTGACAGCGGCGTCTTTTGTGCTATTTGTTGAGATTGCAACAAGATGATGAGCTTAGTGGAAAGAAGTCACCTTCACTAAGTGGGCCCATAGCTTTTTTTGCTAAAAGTCTATTTTTAGACATATGGATCATGTTCTATGAGTTGCAGGATGCTATTTGTGGATGGTTGGTCAAGTCGGAAAATATAGATGGACTTCTATTTTTAGACATATTGGGCGGAATCTATTTTTAGATTGCCAGTCTAAAAATAGATATGTCAAATATTATTAGCTCTTAATAATATTTAGACTCTAAACATTATCTTATTCTCTTGGATCACTTCAGTTAAGTGCACAGATGTGGCACAGGAGCTGACAGAAGGAATTACGCTATTCCTAAGGGTTATGTGGAGCTATTGCATGGATACTTCAGTTAGAACTCATGTGACAGAGTTTGGTGGAGTTGATTGAGGAAGTTAGTGGAGTTGTATTCAGTTTAACTAATCTAAACATAGTTGAGCTATTTGTATTCAGTTTAACTAATTGATACAATTAGTGAGAGTGGTGTGAATTAATTATTAATTAATTCACTAATTATGAACTCATTAATCAACTAAAGAATGCATCAGTTAACTTCATTGCATGGACAGTTTCAGTGGAGACCAGTGCAGAGATAGGTGAAAAAGCAGGTTAACTATCAGTTGTGACTATACTGTTGCTATTTGCAACACACAGATAGGTGGAGTAAGCCCATGAGGATTAAAGACAAGACAAATGTTTCAGTTATTTATCGAGGCCATATCACAACATTTATTACTACATTATTAGAATAGAGGTCGCTACTGTTTTTCCAAGATTTGGATAATAAGTTTTGCTAGATCTAGCTGATTAGTGTGTCACTGAGCTTTCAGCGAGAGCTTGTGAGGAGCTTTGTATAATGATTGTTACATGATCTCTATGAAATATAATATACAGATAGTTGGGGGTTTTTAGCTTTAATATTTCCCATGAAATACGGTGTTCATATGTGTGATTGTTTATGGTTTTAATGTGCGCATGCGATTGTTTTTATTTCCGCAATTAATGATCAATGGTAGAAGAGATTATGTATTGTGTATGAAGTTAAAATAGTGTGTGATCAGGAGAATCTCAGTGAATAATATATCAGTTATTCAAATTTCTACATGGTATCAGAGCTATATTGATCATTGAGCAATTGCAAAACATCAAGAGGTTGAGTTTTGAGCCGGTGGAACTTTCGACTCTTAGAGTGCTTTCTTGGTGCTTGCTATGATGTCTTTCAACTAGATTGCGTATTGGAGTATGCCCTCGAGGGCAACAATTATGCATTGCATGGAAGGATAGGATGGAGGTAGCCGAAGGACAATGTGCTCAAGGAGTTCATAGATGCAGAAATTCCAAAGCCTACTTCTAGTGATGATGTCGTACTTGACGCATGGCAAAAGAAGACAAAAAAGTGTCAAAGGATTCTGTTGGAAGGTGTGAAGGATCACATAGTATCCAACCTTCATAGTAAGGCTTCTCCATTATTGATGTGGAAAGCTTTGACAAATTTATTTCAAAGCAAAAGTGACCAGAGGAAGTTGGCACTTAAGGATAAACTCAAGAACATAAAAATGGAGAAAGGCGACAGTATGCCCAAGTACCTCATGAAGTTCATCCAATGCAGGGGTGATCTGGGAAGTGTGGGAGTTAATGTTGATGACGAGGATTTGGTTAGATTGACTCTCCTTGGGCTTCCAAAGAGTTGGCATTCCTATCAGGACTTTGTCAATGGTCGGGTGAAATTGCCAGGATGGGAGCGACTTTGGTGGATCTTGTGCAAGGGGAGATAAGGCAGCTGTACCAGATGCATCTTCATCAAAGAACTCGATGAAGAAAATTGTGCTTTGGGCTTCTCGTGCCAAAGAAGGGAAGAGTAAGAAGAACTCTTCTCAATCAAAAGTAAAGGCATGGTGATACATCCAAGGTGAAGTTCTTTCACTGTCACCAACACGGACATTACGCCACTAGTTGTCCACAGAAGAAGAAAAATAAGCAAGCTGCTGGATCTGCAGCTGGAGAGGCCTTAGCCTCGCAGTTTGAGCTGGATTTTTCACTGGTCGCATGCTTGGTCTCAATTGTGATGGGTTCAGTGTGGTTTCTTGATAGTGGTGCATATTTTCACATGACAGGAGATCGAGATTTGTTTACTGATCTGGATGAGAAATATCTTGGAGTGCACATCGAGATGGGCGATGATGGTAGATACAGTGCGACCAGTATCGGTACCATTTCCTTTGAGAGGGAGTCTGGTAAACCCTTTGTATTGAGGGAAGTGATGCATGTTCCAGGATTGAAGAAGAATCTTATCTCTGTGGCGATGTTAGAAGACAAGGGATATGATGTTGTCTTTAGCGAGGGAAAGGCTTTCCTGCGCAGTAAGGAAACTAGTGAGACCCGGAGGATAGGGGTTCAAGTTCAGAACCTTTATCAATTGCAGGTAGATGGCTGCGCAGAAATGGCAGGCAAGGTAGAAGGAGTGGTGAGCCGGGATGATGGCGAGTTGTGGCACCGTAGATTGGGCCATCTTCACCATGGAGCTTTGAAGATACTGCAGCAGATTTCTACTGGGCTTCCTAAGGGTACTCTCGCGCAGTCAGATCAGTGCAAGGGATGTACCTTGGGAAAATTTGCAGAAAGCCACCTTCACGAGAAGGATAGTCATGCCAAGTGACGATCCTTGGAGAGAATTCACAGGTATATGTAACCTTTCTAAAAAGAGTTTAAGACAAGAAAGCACAAGTACTATGTGATATTTGTTGATGATTTTTCTCGTAAGGCCGGATCTTCTTCATGTAGAAGAAGAGCAAGACATACTCAAAGTTCTATGAGTTCAAGGCGCTGGTGGAGAAAGAATCGGGGAAGCATTTGAAGGCTCTTAGGAGCGAAAATGGTGGTGAATTCATCTCTGGCGAATTCAAGGACTTTTGCAGCGCAGAAGGAATTCAAAGAGAGCTCATAGCACCTCATAACCCACAGCAGAACGAGGTTGCTGAGCGGAAGAACAGAACAATCATGGGTGTTGCACAGGCGATGTTGCATGATCAGGGCCTACCCATTCACTTGTGGGCGGAGGCATGCAATACTGCAGTATATGTGTAGAACCGTTGTCCTCACAGGATACTTGGCATGAGTACACCGAGGAGGCGTTTTCTGGTAAGAGGCCTGATATTTCCCATTTGAGGATTTTTGGTTCACCTGTTTACATTCATGTGGCGAAGGATGCCAGGAAGAAGCTATAGCCGACCGCAGAGGTTGGGATATTTGTGGGGTACACATAAACACCCCACAATTATCGTGTGTATTTTCCAGACAGTCGGATGATTGTCATGCGACGGGATATCAAAATTCATGAGGAGAAAGCCATGAAGTGTCTGCTGAGAGGGAGCCACACTTGCATGCAGATGAGGAGCTATTAGTTCCTAAGGATGAGCTTCAGGATGTGGATCAGCCACAAGAGGAAGTTCATGGAGTGGAAGAGACCACTCATGCAGCGCCAACCATCAGAGGGCGGAAGCGCACTACAGAAGCTGAGCGACTGGCTCAAGATGCAGAGAAGGTTGCAGGACCACCTATGGCACAGTGCAGACAGAGACAACCACCTAACCGGTATACTGGATACATGGCTCTCATGAGAAAGTGTATCGTGACAGAGCCATCCTCTTTCGAGGAAGCTGTGGAGGACCCCGCATGGGTAGATGCCATGGTGGAAGAGTATGATTCGATTGTCAGAAACAGTGCATGGGAGATTGTCCCAAGGGCGGAAGGGAAATCAGTGGTGGGTTCGAGATGGATCTACAAAGTGAAGCAGGCAGCTGACGGGAGTGTGGAGAAGTACAAGGCAAGATTTGTTGCCCGAGGCTTCTCACAGATAGAGGGGATCGATTATGAGGAGACCTTTGCACCTGTCGCAAGGTATTCTTCCATATGGACGATTCTTGCTCTCTCAGCGCAGATGGGGTGGCACATTCATCAGATGGATGTGAAGACTATGTTCCTCAATGGAGTCATTGAGGAGGAGGTGTACATTGAGCAACCCGAAGGTTTCGATATCTTTAGCAGTGAGTCGCATGTGTGCAGGCTCAAGAGAGCGTTATATGGGTTGAAACAAGCACCTCGTCCTTGGTACACACGGATAGACAGTTATTTCACCGGACTTGGATTCTCCAAGAGTGAGGTGGATCCTAACCTATACCAGATTGTGGTGGAGGTAAGTTGCTGATCATTGTACTTTATGTAGATGATTTGATTTTGACAGGTGATGAACTGTTGATACACTCATGCAAGGCTGATCTTGCAAAAGAGTTTGAGATGAAGGACTTGGGCCTCCTTCATTATTTCCTGAGATTGGAAATTTGGCAGCGCAGTGGTGGACTATTTGTTTCTCAGGGTAAGTATGCCCGGGAGATACTGGAGAAGTTCAACATGCATGGCTGCAAGCCTATTGATACTCCTCTTCTTGGTGGTTGGAGGAAGGAGGATGCTACTTCAGCGGAGGTAGTGGATGCCACTGTTTATCGACAGTTGGTGGGGTCGCTTATGTATCTGGTCAATACACGACCCGACATATGCTATGTTGTTAACCAGCTTTCACAAGCTATGGTTAAGCCTACCAAGCTCTACTAGAAGGCAGGCAAGCATGTATTGAGATATCTCAGAGGCACATCGGGATATGGATTATGGTACAGACAGTTGGATGAGGTGAGGCTATGTGGCTTCACGGATGCAGATTGGGCAGGGAGCCCAATGGACAGAAAGAGCACATCTGGAGGGATTTTCAGTATCGGGTCGACAACAGTTTCTTGGTACAGCAGGAAGCAGAGATCCGTGGCACTCAGTTCAGCAGAGGTCGAGTATATGGCAGCGAGTTTGGCTGCATGCGAAGCTATATGGATGAGGAAGATCCTGGTCGGGTTGTTCGGTTCACACTTAGAGCCTACTGTGATTTATTGTGATAATCAGAGTTGCATCAAACTCTTGGTTAATCCAATATTTCATGATAGATCTAAACACATTGACATCCGGTATCATCATATCAGAGATTGTGTGCAGCGGAAGATCATGTTACTTTCATACATTCCCACGGAGGATCAGGATGCTGATATCTTGACGAAAGCGCTCACCAGGAGCAAATTTGAATACCACAGGGGCAGGATAGGGGTGGCAGATAATCCTTATCTTGTTGAGAGGGAGTGTTGAGATTGCAACAAGACGATGAGCTTAGTGGAAAGAAGTCACCTTCACTAAGTGGGCCCGTAGGCTATTTTTGGCGCAAAGTCTATTTTTAGATTATGTCTATTTTTAGACATGTCGATCATGATTCTATGAGTTGCAAGATGCTATTTGTGGATGGTTGGTCAAGTTGGAAAAATAGATGGACTGTAATTTTTATACATATTGGGCGGAATCTATTTTTAGATTGCCAGTCTAAAAATAGATATGTCGAATATTATTAGCTCTTAATAATATTTGGACTATAAACATTATCTTATTCTCTTGGAGCACTTCAGTTAAGTGCACAGATGTGGTACAGGAGCTGACAGAAGGAATTACGCTATTCCTGAGGGTTAAGTGGAGCTATTGCATGGATACTTCAGTTAGAACTCATGTGACAGAGTTTGGTGGAGTTGATTGAGGAAGTTAGTGGAGTTGTATTCACTTTAACTAATCTAAACATAGTTGAGCTATTTGTATTCAGTTTAACTAATTGATACAATTAGTGAGAGTGGAGCTATTGCATGGATACTTCAGTTAGAACTCATGTGACAGAGTTTGGTGGAGTTGATTTAGGAAGTTAGTGGAGTTGTATTCAGTTTAACTAATCTAAACATAGTTGAGCTATTTGTATTCAGTTTAACTAATTGATACAATTAGTGAGAGTGGTGTGAATTAATTATTAATTAATTCACTAATTATAAACTCATTAATCAAATAAAGAATACATCAGTTAACTTCAGTGCATGGACAGTTTCAGTGGAGACCAGTGCAGAGATAGGTGAAAGAGCAGGTTAACTATCAGTTGTGACTATATTGTTGCATATTTGCAACATCCAGTGATTGGAGGAGCCAATGAGGATTGCGCAGTATAAGCCAGGTGGTTCAACTTATTTAATGAGCCATCCTACAGCATTGATTACGCAATAGAGGCTGGCTATCAGGTGGCAGAGATTGGAGCATGTGTTTTGCTAGATCTAGCTTGATTAGTGTGTAGAAATTGGAGGTTGTGCCGAGAGCTTGTGAGGAGCTTTGTACAATGATTGTTACATGATCTCTATGACATATAATATACAGATAGTTGGGGTTTTCAGCTTTAAGCTTTCCCATGAAATAATGTGTTCATATGTGTGATTGTTTATGGTTTTAATGTGCGCATGCGATTGTTTTTATTTCTGCAATTAATGATCAATGGTAGAAGAGATTCTGTATTGTGCATGAAGTTAAAATAGTGTGTGATCGGGAGAATATCGGTGGATAAAATATCATTTATTCAAATTTCTACACTATTTATATGTGTTGAATTGGGTCGATTAGTGCATAAGACTAGTAAAGGTGCAGTGCGCGACAATATTTAGTAGTGATTAGGGCATAAATTGTAAAAGTAGATAATTGCATCATAGAGAATCATGTTAACATAAAATAGAAGAAATTGTACACATAAGTGATAATCATATTAACATAAAATATATTCATGGAGTATCATCCAAGAAAGAGCTATAAGTTAAGATGTTAAAATGGTTTTTCCATTCTAGTTATGGAGGGAATGTAGTCATTGTTAACACTATCAACTAAGGAGTCCCCAAATACAAAAGGAGTAGGCGATGATGTAGAAACATCTAAATTCCCTATGAAACATAGAGATATGGCAGCTAAAACAATAGGGGAAAAATTCAGACTCAAGTATCCCATCTCAACTCCTCCTCACTATCCTTGAGATCACCTCTCAACTCACCCTCCCTATCCCTGATATCACTTGTAAGATAACATTTCCAAGTATTTGAGGATTTTTTGGGGTATGAAAAATACAGATTAAATCGTATGGAATGATATTGAGAAGATAATTGAAAGAGAGACCAAGATTTAGTAGTCAATATGCAATGCCAACAATGGAAAGGCAGTCATGATCCACTGCAAGGAAATGATAAATGTGTTATACTCAAAAAATAACTAAACAAAAATTCATTAGCTTCTTTCTTGGGTCGTAAATGAGAATGGAAGGAAATGGAGTAGGGAATTGGACTACCCATCTGTTATCTGTTCAAACTAGAACCATCTAGCAGGAGTAGCAGGAGTATCAGGGACATGGAGAAGGACTATATTTCAGTGACCCTGGGGAACATGCATGTGATAGTATGTCGGTGTGGATAATTTGTTCGTAGATGAGCCCATGCGGTAGTGTGTTTCTCCATGTGTGCATGGAGACCGACTGTTATTATCATCTTGTGTGAAGAGGTGGGTAGTAGACGGGAACACTTAGTGGTGGGAAACAAAGGAAACACAAGATTCACATATGTAGTGGCTTGACCGCGTTACCCTTCATTGAAAAAAAAGTTGGAGACCCGACAAGGACAACCACTGCCTACAAAACTTATTTTTATGTAGAAGCACTACATTCCAATTTTTAAAGAGAAGTGTGTAAGAATTTCAATTAAGAACACAAAATATTTTATGTGAAATATAACATACAAAAATAAAAATAACACTTATTTGTTTAGTTCAATTACTAGGAACATGAAATATTTTATGTGAAATATAACATACAAAATAGAAGCAACACTTATTTTTTTATAATTCAGTTGTTTATAATTTTAAACATAGGGAATGGTGGTCAAGGATCAATTTACCACAAAGTCACATTTCATTGTAAATAAGACCATTGAGTTGAGTTTATGAACAATAACGGTAACAGAAACAATCCTACAAATTCGCTCTCATTAATGTTTTTCTATGAGTATATTTAGAAATCCAACCATTTATATATAAGAAATGTTAAAATAATGATTTAAATATTTTATTAGTTAATATGTTAAGTTAATTTTCATTTTAAGCATTCTTATATGTATGTTTTAATCTTTTACAATTGATTTATATATTTTTAATAAAATAAGATAAAAATATGTAATCACAAAAATACACATTAATACATGGATTTTATCTTAGAAACACAAACTGGGAAAACCAACAATATTTTTCAATATATTATTGTGTACAATATTACAATACATAGATATCCCAAAGCATCTAACAGTGTGAATATTTAATTCCTACTTAGGTATATGTTGGTCTTCACTTATCATTTAATTTGTCAACCCAAGGTCTATTTTATTATGAGGCTCTTGATGTTGTCTACATATGTATCATAATTCCTATTATTTCTACATATGTTAAACTAAACTCAAAGAAATCCTATCAGTGATATGATACCTAAGCCTAAATAGGTCCTAACTCAATAGTCATGGTTCAGCTACATGGCACATCGCATATTGAGATCAGAACTCAACACTTAGCTCAATTTGATTGTCCCTATTATGGTTAAGAGATTCTGCAAGCTTATGGTTTTGCAGAAATTGCTATCGATTTTGCGGTAGCTGGATTTTGTAGCATAAATACGAAATCATCACCCTAAAAACTTGAAATTAAAACATGGTATAAGTACAAAACAACTAATGAAATTCAATAAACTATTCAAAATTCAACACACTATTTACTAAATTGCAAGAAAATGAAATTAATAAGCGACTCACAAAATAAGCATGGTTGTACCAAACTAAATTTGTAAAAATAGCATAAAATAATGTTATGATTGAAGAAAATTAAAAAACACATTCAACTCAAGGCTTGATCTAGGTGATATTGGTGGCCACCCACCTATTCCATTGGCTCTTAACACAATTTTCCTATTTTGGCAATTTTTATGTCGTGAACTTCTGGAGCTTCTTTGAGGCTCTAAACAACATTTTTTTTGGGAAATGGATCGATGGGGATGATTGAATTTTTTAGTAGTCAAAAGTTTTTATCCTTGGGTATACCTTTCTAACAGGCTATCATGAGCGCCAAACATAGATCGTATGCCAAAGTTATGACCCGGAGAAGTTGATGTTCCAACTTACCCCATCGAGGCCTATAAGCCTTTGGTACTTCATATTTTAGGGTTAGGGTTTCAGATGTTTAGGGTTTCTCATTGTTTCTTCATGATAAAAAATACTTGAAACCCATTGTAGCACAATTTAAGAAGGAACATAATTGTCTCATATCTTCTCAAAGATAAGCTACCACTGTTCGAGGTAGTTTGTTTTCATTCTGCATCTAAACAATTTCAACATTTATATTTATTAATTGAAGTTCAGTTTCACTATATCTCTGTGTTTGATTTTAAATATGTATTTAATTTCATTCCCTTCATAAATTTGGATCGGTGGTATCATACCGATCTACTCTTTCTATATTTTTTTGTGCATGTCCCCAATGATTTCGAGGTATAAGGAGTTGGGACTCAAAGTGCTTGAGCCCTTGTAAGACCAACCTCGCTAACCTAGTTGACCTCCCATGGTGGAAGAAAATAAATACAAGGGAGAAATAGATCTTATCAAATTATTGCTCTAAGAAGCCTTCAAGCAAAAAAATAATGAGATGAAGGATAATTTTTCCCAGATCCTTCAACGAATACCAATAGGTGACACATCTTCATCTAGCAATCACTTTGGAGGCATCGTCCCTGTTAAGCTACAAACTAATTTTGATTCTTATATTTGAAGGCTATATATATTAAAATTCTCTAGATAAATGGTTAAATCTATTGGAAGTATATTTTTTGGTCCATATATTTTCCAATAGAGAAAATATTACTTTTTCACTCCCTAAGGCCACCCCCCATGTCAAGGACTAGTAGAAAACGTACTGTGAGCAAAGGGCCACAAAGAAACCCCCACTATTTGTAGTCACACCCTCTTGGAAATATTTTAGTAATGTTGTTGAGCAACAATATTGCCCTGTTAGAAGCTATGAAGACAAGTACATACAATGGACCACCCTACAAAAGGAAAGGGAACAAGAAGTGCTAGAGTTCATGAATATCTTTCATACCTTACACACAAAGGTGGGTATCAAGGAATCTGAGTGACATTTGGTGCTTAAGTGGAAAGTGGTGTTAGTTCCACAAGAGCCCCACTCATAACACAAATTGATGTTGTGCAAATCAGTCACTGGTGTCCAAGCTAAAAGCTTATAAGTTATATTTACGTTCCGACTCTAAACTCGATCCCGACAAGGGGAAACAAATCATTGATGTAGAACCTAGTGCCACTATTGCCACCACCAAGGTCCAATAAAGTGAGCCCTAAGATCAAGAGGAAGTTGAACATCTCTTCCATTCACAAATGTGAGTGAAAGTTGCTCCGTTATGTTTCATTATCGATAGTGGGAGTCAAACGAACTAATGAGCACCATCATTAGGTACATTCTAAGGGGTTAATTGTCACCCTTTTAACCTAATTATTCTCTCTTTCTCACATTTAATTGCTTTTTTTCATCTTTTTCTTAGTGAGAATGGTGTATTAAGGGTTTTCATGCTTCAAGGTCCGATGTGGTTTAAATGCAGGAAAATCAGGGAAATATGCCATTTTTGAGGAAGATTACACAATCAAGGCTCGGAGTAGAGAAAAAATTGTGATTGTAGGAGGGTTAAACAACTCCTTAAATCCTAAAGGCAACTAATATCTCCTCGAGATTCTCCTCCAAATCAGAGGCAACCAAGCAAGTGAAAGATCAAACGGAGCCAAAGTCCACTTCTCTCGACTTCTAAGGGAACTAATGCCTAATTTTTAGGGAGCTATTGGTAGCCACCCTTTAGGATAAATAGGCCAGAGCAAGAGCTCACTAGGATTCAATTTTTGGATGTATCTAGAGCACTCTTGGCTCTTGTATTACACATTTCTGACTTTCATATGTTACATACAACACTGGTTATGAAATAAAATGAGTATTTGGTTTCTTCTCCATTGATTTAGTTGCAGGGAGATGATCTTGTGGGTTTGGACCCAATCCATTGGCCTCAATATCTATTATTTACTTGTGTTTCTCTTATGTTTCAGTAGTTAATATCTTTCATTTCCTATTTGGTAGAATAGAGAACCTCAAAACTGTGTGCTAAGCCTCCCTCTCTCACCTCTTCCATTGGAGCTTGAGGAGGAAGGTCTTCACCACAAACCAAAATGTATTTTAGTTTATGATTTCTTGGAAAAGTTAGATAGTTTACTTTTCTTATCATGAACATATTGTAGATGTAGAGGTAGATTTCTGTTTTAGTTGCATAGGTAGGTTTATGTAAATTCAACTCACCTTTTCCACCATTGTTATGATAAATTTGTCAATAATGAATGCATGAAAACATAGTGTGATTTTATTAGAATTAGTTAGGATTATGCTTACTTTAGTGTATCTTGGATTGGGTTTGTTGAGGTTATTGAGAGATTTTCTCAAGCTCTCTCTCCAAAATTAGAATCAGTTGGATCTCACTCCAACTATATGTATCTCTTGTGTATCTGAGTAATACAATTAATTATTGTGTGTGAATATTGTGTGTTTCTGCTCTTTCATAATTTCTAATATGGTAACAAAGCCTAACTGGGCTTAATCCCTCACGGGAATGCCCAAGAAAATGTGAGATCCATAAATCGTAAGCCTAGGACTATTTTGTGTGAATGTAGAAGTTTTTTTTTAGTTAGAGATTGTGTAAGTTTCTGTGTGGATTGACATTTTATTCTTCAACAGTATGCTGTGTAAAGAAGAAAATCGGTGGAAGGTTGTTCGTTGCATTTCATGGAAATTTCCATCTAAGCATAAATGAGCCTCTGCTGATTACATATTTGCACGTAGGTTTGGAGACCCTGCGTAAAAGGAGAGGCTGCTGACGGTGATTAGCTGGAGACAACCTGCGCAGGCGATTTTGATCTCTGTCAATTTAATATGCATCATAAACTCGGTATGTTGCTGGTGAATATTCTCATGGAACTAGCCCTACCATAGTGCGTCTAAATTTTGAACTAGCCCTACCACTCTGTAGATAGTGCTTCCTACCATTCTCTCTCTAGATAGTTCTTCTAAATTTTGAACTACTGCATTCATCTCGGAAAAGGGATTTTTGATGGCATTGTGCTTTGGTAGAGACACCTATCTGGGAGGAGACATCACATGCGATAGGATCAATTCCTATTGAGCTTTGTTCCATCACAGAAGGCATGGAGGAAAAATTCTGTGTCCAACGGTAAGAGCACCGAAAATCTCACGAAAATCATTTTATGGCTTCGGTGTAGTTGTTCGGAATTTGAAAGCAAACCCACACTACGTTGTCACTGTAAAGTTAATTTTATATATTTACATATATGTGCCTACTTATGAATTTGGCGAATGAGGGAGTCGTCAGAGTAATAGAGAAATTGTGCATGCATATGGATTTCTTGAATTCACGAAAATATAGCAGATATCTTCTCTGATTGGCGGAGACGAAAAATCTTAAAGGATCGATTGGTATGAAACCGCGCGTGGTGTCTCTGTAAATGATACATTTTTTAGAAGGTTGTTTTGAGGAAAAATAGAACTGTGGGGTAGAGAGCAGCTCCTAGTGCTCCATGAGACCGAACCTGGAGCACTATTGGTGAAGGCTATAGAAAAATTGAGACCGTGACAGAGATCATGTAGCTGTGTGGTGCAAGATGGGATTCATCCGAGTTTTATGTAAATTTTTTTATTTTTTATTGTTTTAAGTTTTTTGTTTGTAAATTATTGAAGAAGAACCAATTATTGAACAATTTAGCATAATCTAAATTAGTAATTCTTGACGTTCTTCGGTGTTGAGAGAACAATTGGCTAGTTTGATTGTGTGAATTTGTTATATGTTGATGGGTCTTGTTGTGCTTCGGGCTTCAAGAGAATCGGTTACAAGTTATACAATGAGATCCTTGTGTGTAAAGGTCACTTTGTAGGATTGATCGCTGATCATATTCTATACCTAGAATATTTTCCTATAGACTGTTGAAATTTTTTCCTCGGGGTTATTTCATTGATGGAAATATTTCCATAGGATAGTTCAGTGTCGAGACTCTTCTTCGGGGGTGTCAAGAATCTTTGATCTTACAAATTCAACATTGCTGGTTAGAAACAAATGTATTTTAAATGGGTTGAATGGTAGCTCGAAAATGGTGGAGAAAAGAGCGTTGTCTATGAGATCTCAGAGTGGGTACAAATGTTAATGAAGACCAGATCAGACAAAGAGACGAAAGTTCAAAGTGTTGTAATTGTGATTAATTATTATATGTTTTGTAAAGTAAGCATTAAGGGAGGGTATTAGAATTAGTTAGGATTAGGCTTACTTTAGTATATCTTGGATTGGGTTTGTTGAGGTTGTTGAGAGATTTTCTCAACCTCTCTCTCCAAGATTAGAATTAGTTGGATCTCACTCCAACTATATGTATCTCTTGTGTGTGTGAGTAATACAATTCAATTATTGTGTGTGAATATTGTGCATTTATGCTCTCCTCGATGATTTCTATTGATTTAAGGTTTGAATAGAGAAACAAAGAATGACCCCTTCAACACCATCAACGTCAGTCTTCACCCTTCATCAACCACCGTCCATCCAATTCACATTCAACCCTATTTTTGGAAATCACCACCACATCACTGAGATCCACCTTGGAGGTGCAAGATAGGATTTGTGAAGAGTTATGAGCCTTGCCAAGGGGTTGACTACCCTTCATCCACCTAGATCTACCTTCACCCCACCTCTCCTAACCTATTCCCCACCATTTCTAGCCTCAAACTTCACATGTCCTCTTTCCTGTAGTTTTTTAGGACATCCTGTATCACTATAGGAAATCCTGTAGCAGTTCCAACCACTCTCTACTTTAGCCCAAAATCACTCTTTCACCTCATCTAAGCCTATCCAAGCCACCAATAGACCTTCATACCTGAGTCTTTGGGCCAGGGACCCTCTTAGACTGCCTCATCACCTCCTTATTTTGCTGCAAAACAGAGTTTATTTAAAAGTGTCATTATCTCATTTCTATATGTATCATTAAACACAATTGTTAATCATAAGATATATAAGATTAAATTAGTCATTTGGTTTAGTATGTGTGCTCTAGAGTAGTTTCCCTTTCTACACTTCAATTCAACAATTTAGATTCTGAATGCCACTTAGTGTAATTTCCTTTCTTGCATTAGCTTAAGTGTGAATTTCTCTTTCTTGTAGATAGCTAGATGAATCAGTGTGATATAGAGTAGTTTCTTTCATTGTTGATAGAGAAATGGTCATAATTTAATTCCACTCTTAAGTACATTCATAGGTGTGACAAAATTACTTTCCTAAAATTAACCCTAACAGTAGCACCTCATTGTAGAACTTAGAAGACGATGACATGAGTAGAACTCATCTGCTGTGCATATATCATTGTCACCTCCAAGTTTGTATGAACCCTAGCTTGATAAAGTAAAGTTGAGTAGCATCTGGGAGTTGTAGCACTCTTAGTGCAATGCTAGGATTCACCACTTTTTGGCACCGTTGTTGGGAAGGTGTCTAAGTAGATGTTTGATTATGCCTTAGCATTATTTTTTCTTTTCTTTTACATTGAGTTCAAAAATATTGAAAAATAAAAAAACAATTTGACTTTCATGCCTCGTAGGAGTAGGGATAACCAAGGAAAATTATTAACAAAACCCCCCACATCCCCACACAGTCAGCCTTCACTCTTCTTCAGTGACTGTGAGGTTGAACACACCATAGGTGAACCACTTGAAAACTTTGAAGAACTTATTGGAGAAGAAGAGGGACTTGCTTCACCAGTTCAAGCCATGGCTGAAAATAGTGTTGGGTTTGTGTTATATTCTTTGCATGACTAGTCACGCGCGAGGGTGTCATAGGGGGGCGGCAGCCCCCCCTCCGGGACAGCACCTCGAGAAATTTTTTTTTGGGCCTTATTTTCCGGTGGGCAGACCTGCCCATGGTTTTGTGCATGGGTTTGAACATGGTTTTGGGGAATGATGGTTTTCGGCCCCTGGTATTTTGTAGATCTAGTATGTTCTAATCCAGGTCTAATGGATTGGGGTTTATGTATGCTTCGACATGTATATAAATGTGTTGTAATACTAAAAGGAATATAATGAAAAATCAAGCTGGTCGTCCCGATTTGGGATCTAGGGGAAAATATTTGTATATATATGTTTTATGTTTTATGCTCTCGCTACTGTTTATTTTCAGTTTTTAAGATTCTTTTGCAGATAATTTTTGTACAGGGTTAAAACCTACATTTGGTATCAGAGCAGTTTCGGCTTCAAGGGGACACCTTTGCTGCTGAGGGGTTTTTTTCTCGGGTCTGAGGTAGACCCTGTTCAGTGGGAGATATGCGGGATCGATTCTTGCGGTGAAAGAAGATGGCGAGCGGTGGGAAGATAGAGATCGAGAAATTTAATGGTCAGAGTTTTGAGTTGTGGAAGCTCAAGATGGAGGATCTACTGATGGATAAAGATCAGTGGATTGTAGTAGATCCGAGTACTAAACTAGTGACAATGTCAGATGAAGATTGGAAGAAGCTAGATCGGAAGGGAAAGAGCACAATACGGTTGTGTGTCTCAGATTCAGTATTGTTGAATGTATCCGTGGAAGCTACGGCGAAGACCTTGTGGGACAAGCTAGGGACTTTGTGCCAATCTAAGTCTCTGGTAAATAAATTGTTCCTGTGGAAAAAGCTGTATAACCTGAGGATGAAGGATGGAGACTCGGTGACAGAGCATCTGAACGCCTTCAATACTGTGGTAATCAAACTATCATCTGTTGATATTAAAATATCAGATGAAGATAAGTGCATCAATTTATTGTGTTCTCTACCAGATTCGTGGGACAGTCTGGTTATTGCAATACGTAGCAATACAAATACCTTGAATTTTGATGACATTGTCTCAGCCTTGCTGTCGGAGGAAATGAGATGGAGAAATATGGAGGGTCAGAATGGAGATGCCTTATCTGTACGAGGAAGGTCCTAGAACAGTAAATCTCTTGGAAAATTTGTAAAGGTGTACTAGAAATGTGGAAAGGAAGGGCACTACAAAAAGGACTACAGATCTAAAGCTCCTAAGAAAGGAAAGGGATATAATGATGCTCCTTCTGCAGAGGCAAAAACCACCTCGGATGAAGGTGGGGATGTGTATTTGGCTTCTTCTTCAAATACACATGTAGATCATGAGTCATGGTTGATTGACTCGGGTGCATCTCACTTCATCTCCCATAGGAGTGATTCTAATATATGCGAGAAATATGATGGTGGGTGGTCTTCCTAGGGACATGAAGAGGAAGCCGCCGTAATCAAAGTGGACGGAAAATTAAAGCTAAATATGCAAAGTGGAAGGATTAGAACACTTCCCTGTTCTTCACATTCCCCCCATTGGCTCGAAATCGATTTTGAGTATGCTAAGATGGATGATGGTGTTTGTAAAAACAAGTGTTCAAGAAAGACACCCGTAAGATGGTTTGGGGAGCACCGTATTAATGCCGGGAGTTCAGAGCTGAACTCCGTACAAGCTTCAGGGCAGCACTGTTACCGATGTGGTAACATATCTATGGTTCCCAAAAGGAAGGAAGCCCACGTGTCTTGGAGAAAAGACTCATGCTATGGCATCAATTTTTGGCACAACGAGACAAGGCTCCTTCTGATACTACATTGAATCAAGAGGTATAAGGTATGTCTAATTTCTCTCTGTATTTTGATTTCTGTGAACATTGTGTATATGGGAAGCAGAATCAGGTGAGTTTTTCTTCTGGTGCTAAGAGGGCGAATAAGATATTAGAACTTGTGCACAGTGATGTGTTTGGACCTGTGTCAGTTCCATCACTGGGAAAGTCTGTGTACTATGTTTCATTCATAGATGACTTCTCAAGGAATACATGGATATATTTCTTAAGGAAGAAATCTGAAGTCTTTGAAAAATTTAAAGAATTTAAGGCTCTGGTGGAAAACCAGACAGAGAAGAAGATAAAGGCACTGAGGACAGATAATGGTGGGGAGTTCTACAAGAAGGAATTTGAAGAGTTCTGTAAGAAGTGTGGTATAGCACGACAAAAGACTACTCCATACACACCTCATCAAAACGGAGTTGCAGAAAGAATGAACAAAACGATGATGGAAAAGGAAAGAAGCATGCTCAGTGGTACCGGGTTAGGACAGGAATTCTAGGTAGAGGCAGTGGAGACTGCATGTTACTTGGTTAACATATCACCTTCATCAGCGTTGGAGGATAAGACTCCACATGAGGTATGGACTGGTAAGAAACCCTCTCTTTCACATCTGAGGGTATTTTGATGTGATGCATATGTACATGTTCCAAAGGAGAAAAGGAGCAAGTTGGATAATAAATCTGAAAGGTGCATCTTTATTGGGTATAAGGATGGTTTAAAGGGTTACAAGCTTTGGAACCCAGAAACAAGGAAGGTTGCGTATAGCCGAGATGTGGTGTTTAGAGAAGTGAAAGATGTTGTTAAACATAAATTCCTACCAAAGGAACCTGAGAAGATAGAGTTTGAGCTAAAGGAGGATGAATCAGACTCTACAACAGAAGAAGACTCAGAAGATGAAGAGCCACTAACTCCAGCTTTAAGAAGATCAGTTCGGGAAAGAAGGCAACCAGAAAGGTATGGATCGATGATGATCCCAAAACCATTAGGGGAGGCAAAGGATTCAGAGGATGGAAAACTCTAGAAGGAGGTCGTGGTTGATGAAATGGAATCCCCGCAAAACAATGAGGCTAGATCCGTAAAAGTTGCCGGCTGGAAGGAAGCCCATTGGGAGCAAATGGGTGTTTAAGAAGCAGATGAATGTAGAAGGCAAGGTGGAGAAATACAAAGCTCGGTTGGTAGCGAAAGGTTATTCCCAGGTGCCGGGAATTGATTTTGGTGATATTTTTTCTCCTGTTGCCAAAGTTACTTCTATTAGATTACTTTTATCTGTTGCTGCTGCATTTGATTTTGAGATAGAACAGATGGATGTGAAGACAAATTTTCTTCACGGGGATCTAGAAGAGGAGATCTACATGAAGCAACCTGAAGGCTTTATGGTGAAGGGTAAGAAAGAACTGGTATGCAGGTTGAAGAAGTCTCTGTATGGGTTAAAACAGTCACCAAGGATGTGGCATCAGAAATTTGATACCTATATACGGGGACTTGGCTTCACCAGAAGCAAGGAGGATCACTGTGTTTATTTTAAATTAATTGGTGACCGTGTTATGTATTTGGTCTTTTATGTGGATGATATGTTGTTGATTGGAAATGACAAAGAAATTATCCAAGATTTGAAGACCCAACTGTTCTCCAAATTCGACATGAAGGATCTTGGTGCTGCAAACTATATCTTGGGCATGGAAATTAAGAGAGTTCGGGAAAAGAGGAAGCTCTGGTTAAACCAGAGGAAGTATGTCGAGACTAAATTGCAGAGGTTCAATATGCAGGATAGTAAACCGGTGAATGTTCCTATTCCTGTAGGTGTAAAGTGGGTATGTCCCATGTTCCATATGCAAGTGCAGTGGGTAGCCTGATGTATGCAATGGTCTGTACTAGACCACACATTGCACATGCAGTGGGAGTATTGAGCAGGTTTATGTCAAAACCAGGGAAGCAACATTAGACAACAGTGAAGCGGGTTTTCAGATATTTACGTGGCACTAGTGATTATGGCTTGTGCTACCAGGGAAGACCAGGATTGGAAAGAGTGTTGGACATTCATGGTTTTTTTGATGCAGACTCGGCTGGAGATCTAGACCAAAGAAGATCTACAAGTGGGTATGTGTTTAGCCTATTTGGAGGTGCAATCAATTGGATGAGTAAAGGATAGTCTGTAGTGGCTCTTTCAACTACAGAGGCTGAATACATAGCAGCCACTCATGCAAGCAAGGAAGCAGTTTGGTTGCAGAGATTTTGTTCAAGTATGGGGTTGGTGCAACAAGCTATAAGGATAGATTGTGATAGCCAAAGTGAAATTTTCTTGGCTAATAACCCTACTTATCATTCAAAGACAAAGCACATTTATGTTCAATATCACTTTGTGAAAGATATGGTTGAGGCTAAAAGGGTGTTGCTAGTAAAGGTGGACACTTTGAAGAATGTTGCAGATGCATTGACAAAGTCTGTGAGCACTCAGAAGTTCTCTTGGTGTAGAGAAAAAATGGGTGTTGCAAAGCTGGGCTAATCACTCGGCTCTCCTGTGGCCCTCTGCGGAAAGAAAACAACAAGTGGGAGAATGCTGGGTTTTTGTTATATTCTTTCCACGACTAGTCACACGCGGGGTTCATGGTGGGGATGCAACACCCCGGGAAATTTTTTGGGCCTTATTTTCCGTGGTGGATCCGCCCATGGTTTTGTGCATGGTTTTGCACATGGTTTTGGGGTTCGATGGTTTTCGGCCCCTGGTATTTTGTAGATCCGGTCAAGGGAACTACGGTTATGTTCTAATCCAGGGTTAATGGATCGGGGTTTATGTATGCTCCGGCATGTATATTTATGTGTTGTAACACTAAAGGGAATATAATGAAAAATCAACTGGTCGTCCCAATTTGGGATCCAGGGGAAAATCTCTGTGTATATCTGTTTTATGTTTTATGCTCTCACTATTGTTTATTTTCTGTTTTTAAGATTCGTTTGCAGATAATTTCTATACAGGGTTAAAACCTACAAATAGGACCCAAGGAGTCTTTCCCATTAGATAAATAGATGGAGAAACTAGAATGAATAATATTAATCCCTCATCCCTTCCACATTCCATGGAATTATTTCTGATGATCCTGAAACTTTCATGTTTAAGTTTGTTGTTGTCTACAGGACTTATGACTATGTATCAAATGAACAAAGCTAAAACTGTTCCCATCCACCCTCGAGGATGCAACCTTGCGCTGATTCATGGGTTTTCCTGGGAACATCATCACTACATGGGCACAAATGCAAGATTCCTTTAACAATAAATATAGAGACTACTGCAGATCCAAAGAAACCAAATATGAGATATCTAGGATGAATCTGGGACGTGATGAATCCCTGGAGGATTATGAAGAAATATTCCAGCTGAACTATGAAAGAGCCAACTGCACCCTTGATCCCAGATCAATCAAATTGGTACTTCTCTGAGGGATCAGGGAAAAGGTGATAGAAACAATTAACATATTATATTTAGGAGACATATACCAACTACCTTACGAGGACATCAAAACTGTCTTTAGAAACCACTCTAGGGCCACTAGGAAGAAAGGTAGAGCTAGCCAAAGAATGAACAACACCTCTTCCTCTTCCATCTCCATCAAGCATGAGTTTGGAAATATGGAGGAATTCAAAAGTGAGATGCTGCACATTTTCTTTGCAAATGGACACAATGCAGATCAAGAGGAAGCAGAGAGCGCCTTAGCTATATTTTTCCCTAGATGTACCAAAAAACACCCTTGAAATGAATGTCCACTAAATCATATAGAGGTTTGCTTGGTCTGTGAAGAGAATCATGCCACAAATAAGTGTCCCTCCTTAACTGGTCTCAAAGTTGTATATCAAGGTGGGGAAGGAGGACCAGAGAAACTCTGTTTCATAAATCAGAGAAGGCCTCAAGGGCCTCGGTCATATCAACAGGACATGAAAGGTCTACCTTACTCCTACTATCAGACAAAACAAAATGCACCTATGCAGTCTTGGTAAGCATCCACTCCTCCATCATGGCCTACACCTCCTACTTGGCCCTACGCCCCTCTATATCAACCTCAACCTATGAACCAACCATTCCAGCAGTATGCTCCGCAACCACCTCAGTGGAGCAACCCATCACAAGGGTGGAGGCCCAAACAAAACCAACCACTTGCTTTATTGCCTCCACCACAATCTAAACCTCAAAAAACCCACTCTGCTCCACCTAAGTTTCCTCATATTCCTGCCCAGCCCAATCTGAACCCGAACAACAAGAAGGCACAATAGGTTTACAGTGGGAAAACATCCCATCCAACTTATGTTGTGGAGATACATGATATTAACCTCAGGTCTGGAAGAGTACTCATAGAAAATCATCCTCCATCTCCACCTGCAGAGATTGAGGAGGAGAAGGAAGAGCAAAATACTCAGATCAATCAACCCCCTTTTGATGAGCGCCTTATCCACCCTAGTCAACACACCCTAGAAGGGACTGAACTTCTGGGAGAAATAAAAAATCTATGTGTGAAAATACCCCTCTCTATGCCATTAAGGATGTCCCTATTTACAATAGGCCCATTAAAGAAAAATTATTTAAGAAGCTTGGGAGAAATAATAAAGACACATCCACCATCAATGTTGTGGGAAAAATGTCCAACTTAATGTTGGGAAGGGTGATCTTCCTGAATTACCTGGACCTCAGAAGTTCAGTAGTAGATGTACACATCGATGGTGTCATAGTTCCCTGCACTCTGGTTGATATTGGGGCTGCCATAAATGTGATGACCAAGGAAAATATTCTTAAAATAAACCTCCAAGGAGCCTTGAGAAAGATCAACACTATTCTACGAATTACAGATAGATCCACAGTAGCTCCAAAAGGAATTGTTGAGGATGTTATGGTCTCGATTGACTCCTAGGAGTACCCCACATATTTCTTGGTCCTCTAGCCAAAAACCAAGCTTAATGGATATCCTCTCATTTTAGGAAGACCTTGGTTGGCCACTGTTGATGCTTATATCAGTTGTAGGGCTGGAAACATGACTATAAGGAATTTTCCCTTATCCAAACAACTGGTATTATATCCTCCTGCCCAACCTTCCATTAACCATGGCCTACCCTTGTGGTTGGAGGATGAAGAAGAAGAATATGAAGTGTACAATACCACACCCTACCCCATTTGTATGATAGATACTGTTCTTAGAGGGGGGAAACCCAATGAGGATGATCTCATCGACCACATCATTCAAAGCCAGCCCCCCACTTCCATTTAACTCAATTAAATAGTGAGAGAATATGAAAGCTACCCTTGGATTGAGTTGCACTCAGTTGATTCAACCTCTGAAGCCATCAGGATTGTGGAATTTGGCCCATCGAAATCCCTGAAGATTAACTCATCCCTCTTAGCCAAAGAAGAAGAGAAACTATGCCATCTCCTGAAGGAAAACCTAGATGATTTTTCCCTGGACTACAAGGACATGAAAGGGTGCATCCCTTAGTGTGCACACATCATATTTATATTGAAGAAGGATAAAATCATGTGTGCTATCCCCAAAAGAGGATGAACCCATCCCTAAAGGACATAGTGAAGGATGAACTATAAAATTTGTTGGATGCAGGTTTCATCTACCCCATATTAGACAGTGAGTGGGTGTCTCTTATTTTTATAGTCCCAAAGAAAAATGGAAAGTGGCGAATCTATGTTGAATATTGAGAACTAAACCAAGCCAATAACAAGGACCATTTCCCCTTGCCCTTCATCAATCAAGTCCTATATGGTCTTGCAGGGAAGAAGTTTTTCTCTTTCCTAGATGGGTTCAGTGGGTATAACCAGATCCAAATCATCCTTGAGGACCAGGACAAGACCATTTTCACATGTCCCAGGTGCACTTTCACTTACATAGTCCTTCCCTTTAGGTTGTGCAATGCCCCTGCTACTTTCTAGAGAGCAGTCCTGAGCAATTTTTCTGAATTAGTCCATGATTATGTAGAAATATACATGGACGATTTCACACCTTATAGGTATGATTTCTAGGAGGCTCTCTCCAATATAGGAAAGGTTTTAAGAAAGTTAATTGAAATGCATCTCTCTGTAAGTCCTAAAAAGTGCGAGTTTCTAAAAATGGCAGGGATAGTCTTAGGACACTCAATATCACAAGCACGAATATAGGTAGACCAAAAAAAATCACCATCATAAAAAGGGTGCCTATTCCTCAGAAGCCGTGAGATGTAAGAAGTTTCCTAAGGTTGGTTGGATACTATAGGAGGTTCATTAAGGACTTTAGAAAAGTGGCTTGACCATTATTCAGATTGTTGGCCAAATATTTTGAGTTTTCCTGGTCTATTCTCTATTAGGAGGCTTTTGATATCATCAAGGAAAATCTAACCACTACCCCTATTCTTCGAGGTCCCAATTGTGCTTTTCCCTTCCACATTCATATAGATGCATCAGATAAAGCTATGGGGGTATCCTTGTGGCAGTTGGAAGACAAATTACCGTATGGTATTTATTTCATTAGCAAGAATCTGTCCAAAGTTGAACTTAACTATACTGTCATTGACAAAGAGCTCTTAGCCATTGTCCATTCCCTAAAAAAATCCAAGCACTACAGTACTGGTTATCACACCTTTGTACATACTAACCATGCAACAATCAAATACTTAATGAATAAACTAGACGTTAATGCTAGAATCACTATATGGTTGTTGTTATTGTAGCAATTTGATTTAACATTTGTTATAAACCAGGAAATGAAAATGTTGTTGTGGATTTCCTATCTAGACTAACTTTATCTACATATGAGGAAGGAATGGTGGATGATCAGTTTTTGGATGAACATTTATTTTCTATCTCAACACTCTCTTCTTGGTTTGCTGACATAGATAACTACTTGGTTGCTAAGAGGTTTCCTCCAAACCTTTCATCCAAAGAAAAGAGCAGGATTATAAGGGAAATCACCACTTTCACTTGGATTGGTGGAAATATCTTCAAATTGGGCCCGAATCAAATTCTCAGAAGATGTGTGAGGGAAGAGGAGGTCTTCGATATCCTCTCAGCATGTCATGCTGGTCCCTATGGGTGTCATTTTGGTGCTAAGATGACAACCTTCAAAGCTTTTCAAGTAGGCTACTATTGGTCTACCTTCCACGAGGATGCCAAGAGATAGATGTGATCAGTTTCAAAGGATGGGGAGACCCACACCGAGGGATGAAATTAATTTGCAACCTCAGGTGGATTTAAAGCCATTTGAAAATTGGGGCATGGATTTCGTTGGACTCATTTATCCACCATCCGGGCAGAAGAGATATATCATAGTCTGCACCGATTAGTTGACTAAGTGGGCCGAAACAAGGGTTGTAAAAGCAAAAACAAAAGATAATGTAGCTGAGCTTTTGAGAGAGAGCATGTTATACAAGTTTGGATACCCCAGAGAGGTAGTCATTGATCAGGGGGCTCAATTTACATCTCATCTCATTGAGAACCTCATGAGGTAGCACAAGATAAAGCACAATAATTCCACTGCATATCATCCTCAAGAAAATATCCAGGTGGAAATGAAAAATAGAGCCTTGGAAAAAATCCTCATCAAGGTTGTGAGTAGCAGTAGGAAATATTAGTGGAAGCCACTTGGCCTTACAATACCACTGGGAAGACAACTACATGGTTTACTACATATGATCTAGTTTATGGGAAGAAAGTTTTTCTCTCCATTGAGTTTGAATATAACACCCTAAGGATGGCATCTTAGTTGGACTTGGACATCACAAAGGAAAAACACGAAAGGTTTCTACAACTAAATGGTTTTGATGAATTCAGAATGCAAGCCCTCCTTCATACATAAGTAATCCAACTATAAAGAAAAGTTTGGCACGACAATCACATCAAAGAAAATACATTTCAGGCAGGAGATTGGGCTCTGCTCTATGACTCCAGATTCAAGTACTTCAAGAGAAATTTAATGGCAAGATGGATAGGACCTTATCAAGTGGAAAAATGCCATGAAAATGGGCCTATTCAGATTAGAACCACAGATGAGGAGGGGTTCCCTCTTCTTGTAAACGGTTATAGGATAAAGATGTATAAGAAGCCCCTATCTAAGGCCGAGTTTATCAATATAATAAACAAGGAGGTGAATTTCATTGGAAGCTCCATATTTTCCAGCCCCTCACCTTCCTAGAAAATAAAAATAAAATAAATAAAGAGGCCTACGTGAAAACCTCTCTGAGGCATCCAAGGCCAACTCCTGGGTTGAAACCTCCTTGAGGCAATCTTGGAGCAAAAAAGAGAAAAAGGAAAAACATAGAAATAAAATATCCTTGGTTGAAATCCTATTTGAGGCACCCAAGGTAGGTTTGTGGGTTGAAAATCTCTACTGAGGTAGATCACCTATCTTAAAAAAAAAAAAAAAAAAAAAGGAAACGAAAAAGAATCAAAAGAATGACACAACACCTATGCACTAACCTGTTTTTTGTTTTACAGGTTGTTGATCAAGGAAAATTTGGACAAGAGGAGAAACATCCCTTCTATCTTTCTCTCTCTCCTTTATCTATCCATTCGATGTCCAGCCCAAAAATGCATTCATTCATCCATTTCTCCCACCACGTGAGCAAAAATTCCATTTTCCCCTTACTCTTTGTAGTGCTACAGGATGTCATAGGCTAATACAAGATTTCCTGTAGTGCTATAGGAAACCCTGTGATCCTACAGGAAAGTCATTCGAGTATGAATAACATTTCCACCTGTACGCCTAAACCTAAAAAAGACATGAAAGATCATTTTCATACCTAAAACTATGATCCAGAGGCTGGTGGCCACCCGCCTATTTCACTTGGGGCCCCACCGTTGTCTCTTTCAGTTTTTCAATTTCTGCACAACTTAATATTTTTAGCAATTTTTGGGTCCTAAACTTCTGGAGCCATTTTGAGGCCCTAAACGACGTTTTTTGGGCATCGTTTGAAAAATAAGATTCTATTCCACAATCTAAATATGTGGTCAACAGTTGTAGTCCTCAGATAGATCTTTATAATGACATATCATGTGCGTCAAACGGAGATAGTATGCTAAAGTTACGACCCTGGGAAATTGATGTACCAATTTACCCCAACGGGGCCCAGAAGCTCGCGCTCATCTCCCTTGTACACGCTGGGATGTTTAGGGTTTTCCATTACCTTCATAATAATAGGCCATCAAGCCTCATTGTATTATTGTCTGCAGGTCTGAAATAGCTACATCTTTCAGAGATAAGCCACTGCCCTAGCTAGTTTATTTCCATTCTCTCCATAAGAAAATTCTTAGTTCTTCATATTAACGAAATGAAGTGTTATTTCCATTGCATATTTGTATTTATGGTTATATGTGTATCTTGTTGTATCTTCACAATCCGGATGAGGCGACTGCAGAGAGCGGTCCGATTTTTCTTGATCCCTTCTTTGCATGTCCCCAACGAGGCTCTGGTATATGGTTAGGGCTCGATCCCCGTTGAACCTCTTCGCAAGACTTCACCTCTACAAACCCCGATGCCCGCCCATGGGGGGGATGAAAGGAAGATGAGGAGCAAGGTATCCTATCAAAAATATTGCTCAAGGAGGCCTCAAAGCAAGAAAGAATGTGATGATGGATAACTTTGCTCAGATCCTTCAACGGCTACCCACTGGCAGCGCATCTGCATCCAGCAGCCACTCTGGAGGTGCGACTCTTTTTAAGGTACAAGTAAATTTTGACATTCCCATATTTGAGGGTAAAATAGACGCAGATGTCGTAGATAGATGGTTGAATCTATTAGAATGATATTTCTCTATTCATGACTTTTCAGACCGAGAGAAGATTACTTTTTCACTTCTTAAAGCTACCCCCCATGTTAAGGACTAGTGGGAAACCTACTATGAGAACAAGGAAGAGACAAAAACCTCTTAACTCTTACTGCATCTACTTGAATTATTTCCTAGATGCCATAAAGGAACAACACTATCCCATGGGAGCTAAGGAGGACACCATATAGAATGGACCACATGCCACTACTTAGGGATAACAATGCATGAGCTTCCATTTAACTGTCTCATAACCTCGCACACAAATTTTGGTATCAAAGATTCAAAGAGAAACATTTGGTGCTATTGAATTGCAACTTCTCGCACACAATGACACATATACCAGAGGAAATGGAGCCTCTGAACATCTCCCCACTCGTACGACAAGACAGCTCGCCAAGATTGAGCAAGGTAACTAAACAACTTTAAGAAGCGAGACTTTGGATCTGCGAATCAAAAGCAAGGGAAAGGTGCCTCCAAACCACAGAACAAAGGACAAAGCCAAGGCATGGCGCCCCAAGACAACCTGCCAAAGCCACAAGAGGAGAACAACACCGTGAAGCCAAAGAAGGACATGAGAAAGTGGTGTGAGTTCCATAAGAGCCCCACTCACAACAAAAGTGAGTATCGAGCCAAGCAGTCACTGGTGGCCAAGATGAGGGCTTCTGAATCAGATGCATGGTCCGAATTTGAATCAAAACCAAACAAGGGGAATGAAAAAGGGAAACAAATTATTGATGCGGAGCCCAACCCCACTGTTTCCTTTGGGAAGATCTAGAATGAGGAGCTAGAAGATCCAAAGGAGGAGGAGCGTCTCTTCCACTCCTAGATGTGGGTAAAGGGTTCCCCACTACAGTTCATTGTTGACAATGGGAGTTTAGACTTCATGCATAGTATTATTAGAGGCATTTCTTGTTGTAGTATTTGACAAAGTATTCTTAACTACCCTTTTCGCCTACTTTGTTCACAATTTGATGTTCACTCCACTCACCTTAGCCTTGAAGATCCATTTAGCCCTATTAACTTGCCCTCCGAAGCATCCTTGAACTTTTTTTTTACCTTTCTAAACCTATTGCAGACTCCATAGCCCAATGGTCTAAACCTCTCCTACTCTATCTGTTTTCCTTGACTACCTACCCAACTAATAAAAACAAACAAACAAACCCTGAACCTAATAACTAGCCTAAAATAAAAACCTAAAATCTATCAAGTTACATCCTTTGCACAAGCATAGAGAGAGCCCTCTCTGAGTCCAGGAAGGATAGGTCCTAGGACTCCAAAAACTGGTTTGATGTTACCCTTATACATTTTCCCTTGCAAATATGACAAATTGTGGGGACCTAACAAGCCCTTCACATTGTGGATCCATTATAGTCTTTTGGGAGTTTCATTGGCATATCCGGTATCAGGAAACCATTTATTCTCTTATGCAGCAACATTTCCTTCATAAATTGTGTAATTCTGCAATGAGGGTTTGAGGAGAAGAGGAATTTCTAAGAAACTCAACTTGGAATCCTACGAGGGATTAATCATTAACTTCGGGGATCACTTCAGCAGCCTGGGATCAACATTGTATTATCTATCAGCAGGCTACATCATCAGCCCTCCTAGACAGCGTAGTATTTCCCAACAGTTGTGCATGCAACAACAGGATATTTAGTGGAGGAGCTAGATCTCAAGTTTTGAGCTTGGGAATCGAGAGAAGGGAACATCCCTTAATTTATTGAGCTGATTGGGTGCTATTGCAGTAGATAGATTGTTATTTTAGATCAATGGGTCCTGACCCAGGTTCAAAGGTTTAAGGTTTGCCAACAAACCCCTATACTGCTGGCCTTTTCGGCAGTGACCTGCTTGCACAGGCCAAAGTTTCTTCCGAAGCAGTATGGGAGGGTGCTGGAACCAGGTTTCCGCACCCTGAGAGAGAGTAGGTAAGTTAAGCCGAGTTGCGTTCTCAACTTATCAGGCTTTGTATTTAATAGATCTAGTTGTAGACTTATATCATAGAGCTCAGATCTAATGATTACCTTCACATCCATGTGCGTAGTACCAATCTATCAGTACAAAAACTATAATTGCAGTAATTAACAAATCATAGATTCATATAATGGAAACAAGGATAATTTTGCAGCTATTAAACAGATACTTTCATAGCTTAATCATACAACCCAAGTTCACATAAATTATAACATAACAGATCCAAATCACATCAGATATCAACAATACTTTGCATATATATTAATACCAAAATATTCTTCCAGTCCCAAAATACTGTCTGCGCACACAACCAGCAGGGTCCGCACACAACAAGACTGAGGAGCTCCTCGCACACAGCCAGCAGGAGTCCTTCCCAAAACCCCAACAACAGATCTAACAATTCATGTTTAACATCAATCTTTATTCTTTCTTACTTATGACTCAAAAAGGTTTATCTATTTATACTGATTTAGCCTACGCATCCAATGGTTCGCAAACCGTGGTTTGTGGACTCTTGGTCTACCCTTGACCCGTTACAATGCATTAGGGGCTTTGAGCCACCCCAAAACACCTGCGTTAGACTAAATATTATAAAAATATACAAAAATGGACAAAATTCGCAGCTTTAGGAGACCCTGTTCCAACAGTCCCCCAACACAATCTTGTGACTTGTCCCGAATCACTGTGATGGTGGGGTCTCCACCTGCGCCTGCAATAATATGATCAGCTCAGCTAATGGGGGCAACATGCCTTCACTCTGGGCAATATAATTTTGTGTGATGTCGACCAAATTTTCTGAAATCTAGCCTTCCGTTGCGGCGGTGACACTCTCCAGAGTCTAGTTCAGCTGCTTAACCGTGACATCAACATCTTGTGAAGGCTTGAGGGCCTCTACAGCCTAAGGCTTTAGGCGGTCACTGAGGACCTTCTTCTTCTGCCAAAGTTCATCAATATTAGCTTGGAGAGCATGACTGGTGCACAACCGTGTCAAATGCTAAGTAGGAACTAAAGTGGGTAGGGTGGCTTCTAACGTCTCAAGCTCTTCTTCTTTATGTCGCATGTCCTGGTTGATGCCACGCAGGATCGGGTCGCGCTGGACCTTGGTCCATAGTTGCATGGACATTTCTAATAATTGAGCACCCTACGCGATTTTCCCTGTAATGGCGTTCATGGCCGCGGTGACCAGTGCAGTTCACTGGGCCCGTACCTCTGGAGGTGTTTCGGGCTGCAACTTAGCCCGCAGATCAGCGATCTGCTGCTCCATCCATGTCTTGACCACCTAAACTTCCTCCCAAGCCACAAGTTGCACTAAACACTCCTCCATGATATCAGGCTCCACTATATTCGTGAAGGCTGTGATGCGCAGACTAGGAACAATATATTCCATGGGCACAATTGCCTCCTTGCCATAGACCATCCTAAATGGTGTTTTCCCTGTCAATTTTTTTGCAGGTGATGCGATATGCCTAGAGAACAGACGAGATGCGCACGTCCCAGTCATTGCAATCGACATTACAAACCTTAGCTAGTGTGTTCTCCAAGACCTTATTGATTGCCTCAATTGCTCCGTTTGCCTGAGGATGATATGGAGTGTTCTTGGTGTGATGGATACGGAATTCCTCCGTTAAAGCCTGTATAGTCTCATTAACAAAGTGCGTACCCCTATCGCTCATCAAAATTTTTGGACACCAAAATCTGGTCAAAATATGCTCAAAGATGAAGTGCACATCGATATCTGTAGTGTAGTCCTTCACCGCTTGTGCTTCGACCCATCTGGTTACACAGTCAGTGGCAGTGATGATGTAGCGCACACCTATTTTCTTTCCAGGTGGGTTAATAGGTCCCAAAAAATCGATGGCCCATTTTTCAAATGCTTGTAGGGCCATCTTTGGTTGAAGGGGAATTTCATCTCTATGCGATGGCCTTCCTATCTGTTGGCATGTATCACAGGATTTACAATAGTCCTGAGAGTCAATATGCAAGGTAGGCCACCACAGGCCATCTCTTAAGATCTTCTGTGTCGTTGCTTTCCCTGCGTAGTGACCTCCTGATACCTTGTCGTGGGATTCTGCTAAGATATCATGTAGTTCATGCTCCAGGACGTACCTGTGCATAACTTCATCTGCGCCCATCTTATACAAATGTCCTGTGATGATGTTAAAATCGGTAGCGCGGGCTACCAACTCCTTATTTTGTTGCATTGAATATTCCACAGGTGTCATGCTCGTAGTTAGGAACTGGACGATGTTAGCAAAGTGAGCATCAACCACCTTAATAGAAAATAGTTGCGCATTAGGCAAGCCTTCCTCTAGGTTGGTGGGTTCCTCACCACTCTCAATGCGAGACAAGTGATTTGGCCCGACATTCAATTTCCCTGGCTTGATAATCTCGAAGTCGTATTCCTGGAAGAGAAAAAGCCATCGGTAGATTCCCCCCCCCAACATAGGCTTATTCACCAAGTACTTCAAAGCCGAATGATCTATGAACATTTTGAAGTGCCCTCCTAATAGATAGTGCCAATACTTCTATAGTGCATAGGCCATGGCCAACCCTTCCCTCTTTGTGGTGGCATAATTGCGCTCCGTAGCCGAGAGTTTTCGACTAGCAAATGTGATTGGCTGATCAATGTCTCCGGCTCCAGGCTTCGTAAGGACCGCTCCCAGGGAAATTCCCGAAGCATCAAAATGAACATGAAATACCTTCGCCCAATCGGGAAAAATAAGAATAGGTGTAGATACCATTTTTTCCTTGAGTAGCTCAAAGCTCTTCTGGCACTCGTCATCCCAAAAAAATGAAACATCCTTCTTAGGTAGATTTTCCAAAGGGGTTGTGATTAGTGCTTATCCCTGAATGAATTTTCTATAGTAGCTCGTATGTCAAAGGATTGAACGCAGCTGTTTCTCGATCGTAGGTACTGCTAGATTGATGATAACTGCAACTTTCACAGGGTCCAACATCAACCCTTGTTGGCAAAAGATATGTCCGAGCAAGATTCCAAAGGGTATGCAGAAGATACATTTATTGATATCCAGAGTATTCTGGTGCTTCCTACAGGCATCCAACATCATGTGCAGTTTCGAAACGTGTGTCTTTACTAACCCAAAGACAGTCCAATCACAAAGTATACCTCCAAAAATTTATGAATGAACTCTTTGAATACGGCGACTACTACCTGTGAGAAGACGGCAGGAGCATTTTTTAGTCCAAACGACATGAAGGTATATTGAAAGGATCCCCATTCAGTGGCACATGTGGTTTTGCTATGATCTTTGGGTGCGATTCTAATCTGATGGTACCCGGAGAACCCATTGGTGAAGGAATACGCCTCCTGGCCTCCTATGCTATCCAGGATCTCATCGGAGAACGGTGTAGGAGATGGATCATGTACGCATGCATCATTCAACTTGCACAAATCTATGCAGATGCAGATTCCCCCCTTTGTCTTCTTTTCCTGAACCACCATAGGACTCACCCAGTCCGACTGTTCAATCGGTTCAATGATACCTGCAGTGAGCATTTTATCGATTTCCTCCTTAAATTTATGCTTATACTTAGGGTTTAATCGATAAGGGCGCTGCTTTACCATACACACATCTGGTTTTAGAGTGATGCACATAACCCCTAAGTCCCCCGTAATCCCCTTAAGCTCCGAAAACTTTGTCAGAAATATGTCTTGATATTCCATGAGCAATTCTGCAATATTTCTTGCTGTCTCACCATCCCAGTAGTCCCCAATTTTAGTCAACTTGGGTTTCTCTTCCGTACCAATGTTAACCTCTCATAGCGTCAGAGGTTTCGTAACATCCACAGTGTGTAATGGAGATCCTACAACTGCGCGTTCCCCCTCTGATTCTGGGATTGAGACATTGCATGGATATTCATCGCACTCTTCTATCACGATATTGCGACAGTTGACAATATCCTACATCTATGTTTCCCATGTGGGTATTTCGCATGCTGTGTAGGGGTTGGATTCACTAAATAAAAAGGTATCTATATCCTGTAGAGCTTCATCAAGTGCCTCTGATCCTCCTATTAACTCGAATTTCCCCAGAAATTCTTCCTTTAAGGTTTCCCACTGGCGGGTGCATTGATGTAGCTCCGCATCTAGGTACCATGCGGTGGGAATTGGTCCCAAGGCATGAATAAACAAGTGAACCCATTCTTCTGTAGTACGATCACACCATTTCTCCATCCAGGTGAAAAAATGTTTGCACGGATCCCCTAGGCCAAGAAATATATTGACGCATACATCAGCCAGAGGCTCAAATCGTAGGACCATCATATTTCGACATTCCTCCCACTCCTTGAACGACCACTTATGTGTGTCCCACCATCTTGCAGGCGTTGCACGCAGAGCTAGGTTAAGGGCCCATAGCCTTCGGTCTCTTGGAACCTCAGCTTCAAATGTCCGCAAAAGATCTTTTATACTACCGAAACCATCAAAGTAGGGTAGTTCTCTTACCTCGGAGGATATGCAACAAAAGTCCTTGGTGATTCGCAGGCAGCGCAGCGCAGAGACATCATGCAGCCAGTTTTTTCCAATTTTCAATTTCCTCGTCAGAGTCAAAGAAGCATTCGCTATCTCTTTCCCAGCAAAGCACACCATCGACCATAGGATTGATCCAGTCTTCATCCCTCATAGTTAACTTATAGATGTGATCCACCTGTTCTTCTTCATGCACTGGCTCTGTATACCTCTCTCCTTATGTGGGATCTAACAGTGCTATAACCCATGTTCATTCACTTTTAAACACCATGCTCCTCTTTTTTTAATTGATAATAACGCCCATATCTATGGCCCAGTCCAATCCTAGGAGCGTAAGATAGGGGTCCGCATCTTCTACAATCTAAATGACCTAAAAGTCATCTCGAACCTTGACCCCTGCAATGTCTACCATGATTTTTGATAATCTTCCCAATGGTATGATCTTCTGCTGATTAGCCATGCGCAGCTGGATAGTGGACCATTCTAGCTTAGGTTCTCCCATTCGCTGCCAGGTTTGCTTAGGTAGTACGTTTGCATCTGAGCCCAGGTCCAGAATAACCTGATCCATCTCATAGTCACCAATCTGGGCGGTTAAACGCATCTCCCCACCAGTGCGTCTCTTATGCTTATACAGTTTGTGTACGTCCTTAATTTCCATAGATGGGGTTGTTCTTTCTGCACAACTTTCTAGTAAAGCTTGAAGGTTTTATACGACCATTTGGTTGCGCAGCAGCTTCATGCATCCTTGCAGGAATGGTTTGACCTCATCATTTGTTTTTAAGTTTGTGGGGATTTGAGGAGTAGATGCTGTAACCTTAGAGAAGTCTTGGCGAGCAGTGACAAATGTTTCTTTTCCCTTCTATAAGTCCAAATCTTCTTGTTTAATGGCTGATTTTCAAATAAGAGGCTCCGCTTCAGCTTTCTCCGTAGCTCCTCCGGTGGCCATGCCGCTGCGTGTTATCACATTGACACTTGGTCCTTCATCTCGAGGCTCCGCCTTGACCCTTTTTACATTCTACATAGGTGTCTGCTAATTCTCGTGAATCTTGGCTATTATAATCAGGAAATATTATATCACATGATATAGCTATCTTCAGTATCTGCAGGATTATCTCGCAGGGTTCGTGAAATCCCTTGTAAAGTGCCCTATTTCACCACAAGTTATAGAAAATCAGTTGTCCTCTCCCCCTACCTGCTCTCCCACCTCGGCCTCCTCCTTTGCCCCTAGCTGGGGAGCCACCTATTCCCCAGGGGGATCTTGGTGAGGACGTATCCGACTGTACCCTATATAGATTCCCTCGATCTATCATCAGATCGTACATCCGAAAGTTCTATTCATCATGGCATATAGATCTGCATAACCTCCACCATTGTTGCTTTATTTCTGGGACATATGTAGCAAGGCGGGGGCAGTGCTTGGTATTATGCAGCCCAGCAACGCGACGATCATCACACCACAACACCGGCCCACTTGGCCCTGCAGCTTCCCTAGGACGCAACAGGCTAGGTCCCCCTACTTGCACCTAGTCTGCTAACAGAGGACAATTATCTTTGGTGTTGCCATTCACCTTGCATCATATGCACCATCTTTCAGGGCTGGCCTCTGTTGCTCGCTCCTTTCGAAGATTATGGATCTCCATGTGCATTGCCTCTAGTTGGCCTTGTATTTGTTTTACTCCTAATTGGGTATCATCCCTTGGCGTAGCCTCCAAATTCATGGCAATTTCCAAGGCCTTCTCCTATGACTCAATGGCTTGATGACCCATTGGTACACACAGGTGGGGCAGAAAAATAGCAATGAACCATTTCGTATGTTTTCTGTCATCATACATAAATCCTCCTTCTCTAATTACCCTCTTTAATTGTTGGTCAGCCTCCCATACAGACTCGGTCGGTCCTTGCTTGAAATCTTTCAGATGGTTCACTATCTAAGAGTAGGACTTAGGATTCTTGAACTTTTGCTTCAAGGCATTCTTAATCTCTTCGATGGTTGCATTCGCATGTTGGTAAATGTATCCCATATACCAGTCCAAGGCCCTTCCTTCAAAGGCCAGGGATAGCTGTGCCCTTTTTACAGCATCACTGTCTACATTTTGCGCAATCTATACCAATCCCGCGACGAACCAGAATTGATCCATATATTCATCCCCTACGCCCTTGAAGGTGGGTAGCTTCATGTCCAAGGCCATATCGTCTCCCGGTGGTGGTGGGGGTGAGTTCTTACCCCTATGAGGGTTCGATGGTGGTGTATATGGAGAGCTATGTGCAGCAAAAGTCCTTATTGGACTGTAGATAGATCGATCTCCTTCTTCATTATTTATGTAGTATTTACCACTGCACGATGTGCCCTCAATTTGATCAGAGCTCATTCATTCTGTATGACTACACAAAATGTTTTTTTCGCACAACAAGATCTTAATCAGTAACGATAGAGTTTTTAGAAACTTACCTCGGAACCCCTTGAAGAATATTTGTTCTGCCTCAGCGTAGGACACAAATTGATCAATTGAAAATTCTGTCACAAACCCTCCTATCACACTGTCCACCCAATGATCTATTGTGTGAGTGATGGTGTTATCAATCTTCTCTAACTGCTGAATCAAATCTGAGGTCCACTGTGTGACCCATTCATCCTTCTAGCACTTCTGGAAATCTACGAGCCTCGTGATCCACTCTTGAAGCTCGATCACTAATGTCACAAATAAAATCTCGTAGGTTTATGTGAAAATGTACTTATATTTATACTTCTCTGTGGTTAGCTTTGCACTATGATTCTCTCATACTGCGAATTCCTGAATTTTCTTTTCGAACCATTCGTCGATCTATTTCTTCTGAGGTCTCCAATGTGTTCTTGGCATTACCTGATTTCTCCCTCAAAATGCTCCCGGTCCCAGCAACGAAACCATTTTTTGGCTCGATGAGTCCTGACCTAGGTTTGGAGGTTGAAGGTTTGCCAACAAACCCCTATACTACTAGCCCTTTTGGTAGTGACCTACTTGCACAAGCCAAAGTCTCACTCGAAGAAGTATGGGAGGGTGTTGGAACCAGGTTTCCGCACCCTAAGAGAGAGTAGGCAAGTCAAGCCGAGCTGCGTTCTCAACTTATCAGACTTTGTATTCAACAGATCTAGTTGCAGACTTATATCACAAAGCTCAGATCTAATGATTACCTTCGCATCCACGTGCGTAGTACCAATCTATCATTACAACAACTACAATCATAGCAATTAACATATCATAGATTCATAACATAAAAAAGGATAATTTCGCAGCTATTAAACAGATACTTTCATAGCTTAATCATACAACCCAAGTTCACATAAATTATAACATAACAGATCCAGATCACATCAGATATCAACAGTACTTCGCATATATATTAATACCAGAATATTCTTACAGTCCGAAAATACCACCTGCGCACATAGATAGTAGGGTCTGCACACATCAAGACTGAGGAGCTCCGCACACACAGCCAGCATGAGTCCTTCCCAAAACCCCAACAACAGATCTAACAATTCATGCTTAACATCAATCTCTATTCTTTCTTGCCTATGACTAAAAAATGTTTATCTATTTATATCAATTTAGCCTACACATCCAATGGTCCGAAAACCGTGGTTTTCGGACTCTTGGTCTACCCTTGACCCGTTACAATGCATTAGGGGCTTTGACCCACCCTAAAACCCCTGCGTTAGACTAAATATTACAAAAATGTACAAAATTTGCAACTTTAGGAGATCCTGTTCTAACGTACGGGGACCTAACAAGCCCTTCACATTGTGGATCCATTATAGTCTTCTGGGAGTTTCATTGGCATATCCGGCATTAGGCCATCCATCTATTCCCCTATGCAAAAACATTTCCCGCAGAAATTGTGTAATTATGCAGTGAGGGTTTGAGGAGAAGAGGAAGTTCCAAGAAACTCAACTTGGAATTTTATGAGCGATTAATCCTTAACTTTTGGGGACCACTTCAGTAGCCTGGGATCAACATTGTATTATCTATCAACAGGTTACATCATCATCCCTCCTAGACGGTCACGATGTTCCCGGCGGTTGTGCACATTGAGTGCATATTAGTGGAGGAACTAGATCTCAAGTTTTGAGCTTGGGAATCAATAGAAGGAACATCCCTTAATTTATTGAGGTGATTGGGTGCTATTGTAGTAGACGGATCATTATTTTAGCCCCATATCGAAATTTTCTCAAATTTTGTAACTTAGCCAATAGGTGCGATTAATACTGACCGAAGGGCTGAAATTCCAAACTCAAAATCTGGGCAAAAAATTTCTAGGATTTTCTAGGTGTTTCTATTAGAATCTATGGTTAAAATCTCAGATCTTTATAAGCAATATAGCAGTCTCTATCACATAGATCTTATTCCCAACAGTAGCAGTTTCCAACAACAACAACAATTTTGACTGTTTAGTGCTAGTTTTCAGTAGAGGTTTTTCAACCATATTTAGATGGCTTGAGTGCATCCCTTTTTGGAGCACTATGTATATTCATTTGTTTTTGATACATAATGATACGGCTCATTTTTTTCTGCTCATATGTATGATGTTATGATGTATTCTGACATTTTTCCAGTTTTATATGTTTTATTCTTATTTGGAATTGTGCATATGTTCTATATTCCCGTCTTTCCGATTTTGGGATATTACAATAGTATCATAGCATGATATTTGGCTTAGCATGTCAAAATTTCATGACATCAGAAGTATAAGAAGAAGAAGCAGAAAAATAAGAAGTCTACAATGGCTGAAGGATTGAGTTTTTCCACACTTCTCTTCAGATCTATGCAGGATCTCACTATGGAGATCAAAGAAATGAGAAGGGAAAGGCAAAAGGAAACCTAAAGAGGGTTTTAGAATGGAGAATGTCCAAGCACTTCCTATCAGCAGTATAAGCAACCGACGGTGTAGAAAGTTCCACAAAGCCCTACTATGCCTACATTCCTTGCAGAAGGAAATGATGGAATAGAGATGGATGATATTTGGAGCATGAGACTCTGAGTGATTATCTTGTAGAGTAAAAATCTCAATCTAGAGCATTCAAAGAGAATCTGACTTTCCAGCAGTTTTTCCAGATTAAAGAGAACCGGAGACCACACAGCAATAAAAGTAGAAGAGGGCATATACAGAATAGATTCTTTCTACCCATATTCGATGGGTCATCTAAAATCATGGCAAAGGATTCGATAGAGGATTTATATGATTTCTTCCATCTACACCTAGTAGTAGAAAAGGAATGCATTGAGATTACAACATTGCACGTTGAGTGTGAAGCAAATGATTGGTGGTTCGGAGGATTGAAACATGCAGGAGTGACTGTGTATGTAGAGTTCGCTCAAATATTGGTAAAGAGGTTTGATAGAAGAAACCCAGTGGCACATTCCATTGAGAAATTCTCCGAAAATAAAGAGAGAGTGTATGAGGAGTAGAACGGAGATGTCAGCGCTGATACACTGGGAGGAGAGCAACTACCACCACCACCAGCTACAATAGAGGTACTTCCATCAGTGGGAGGAGCACTTGTATTTTGGCAAGATGTTCCTTGATATAGGGTAATATTCTTGGGTGGTGGTTATGGGTATCCCTCTCAGGGATTTTCGGTGCCCAAGGCAGACTGTCAGATTAGTTGTAAAGTTCCAAAGGTACCGCATACATGTTCATGCTAATATATATAATTGACAAAGCGATATGGAAAATATTACCTATTTGTGGATAGTAGATCCTATGGAGAATGCCAAGCAGTGAAGTAGAGATCCTTCTTCACCGGCTCTAAGTCCAGATCCTGCAACCAATCAAAGCACCCGTGTAATCTCTACAACAATGTAGCTTTCTATCAATTAAACTAGCATATAAGAAACATAAAACAATGCATATATAAGCCATTCATATCATGCTACATAGACGATTGAACAACAATTGTGACACTAGTGCATCGAATGGACAAAACAGATACAGTTCTATTGATTTATGAAAGGGAGGATTACAACCGTTAGTTGCACCAAGCCCTCCTCAATCTTCCAATTCTTCTCTCTCTTTCTCTATCTCCGAGTGTGATGATGCTCAAGGCATAAATGTCTCAATGAACTTCACCGATCTTCAAGCCTCACACTACAACAACGAAATTCTGCTCCATATATAATCAAACTTTCAACCTTAGACCAAGAGCCCAGAACTCCAATTTATAGGAGATGGAGAGGACAAACCTTGACAACCCTTTCAACCTGTCCAAATCAGGAAATATCTAGATGTGTCCTCACTTTTCCATGATTTTTCCTTCCATAGGAGTTTAATTGTGTTTGGAAACGCCTAATAAAAGGTTTGTGCCATTTTTTTCCTTTTTGAACTGAATTTCTTTGAGAAAAAGCTGGAAATGCCAACCAGTTTTCCGCAAGATATTTCCCTTTTCAAATTCAAACATGGATAACTTTGCCCCTTGGGCAAGACAAAGCGTTACCCTAGGCATTAACGCTCCCTTTGCATGGCTCAAGTGCGTTATAACTTTGCCTAGATGCTTCTGGGGTGCGTTACCTTGGAAAATATGGGTCTTGTCTAGGTCATTTTCTTCTTTCCATGTTACCTTCTTCTCTGAGCTTATGAGGAGGTAATTTGTCCTGTAATATATGCCCCCTAAAGTGTGAGGTCAGAGACAGAGACGATGGTCGAAATAATTTATAACAAGTGTAGTAGAATGAGAGGAATCGGAGGACTGAGGAAAACCTAAAACAACAACATATGTCAAAAAATATAGTATTTGTCCTGAGTCAGGAATTCCCATGCTCAGCATCTAATCAAAATGATTTCTCTAGAGCAGATATATGAACAATGTGTCCACTAATAAGCATAACGTGGAAGTGTTTTTCATAACAGGATCAAACTGATAATTTGTCTCCAAAAATAATATCGCAACTTGGGAGAGGAAACACAACTGTAATGGTGTAAGCCTCAACCCAAGGTCTTGGTCACCGCTTCACTAAAATGCATATTTCGATACTTTTGAATGAATGAGTTGTAGTCGAACATGCGAGAAATCGTTTGATTACCAGTAAATAAAAAAAAAATGTTAATAGACGCGAGGGTGGCCACTGATAAGGATGATGGTCCCCAGGATGCACTGTACAATCTAGCGAGTGTGAATAAAAGGAGTTGATGTCAAACACTCATAGAATCATTCGATCGGGAGCCAATAATGAGAACCCCCAACCAAACACAAGATGACCTACCACTGATGTCTGCAAGTATCTGGGTACTGATGTGTTTCTGGATCAATTTCCTAGATAAGATGTTGAAGTCGATAGGAAGAGATCTGTCAAAAGGTAGGCACTGAGGCGTCCTACATCAGTTGACACGAAACAGGAAAAGATGATTTTGTTTATGGAAATAATCAAGAGAAAATGGGAATAACTAACAAAAAATAAGTTCTGGTATATGATGGATTAGTTGATACAAGGAGGAGTGGATAGCAGGATCCTCTTGAACAATATAAGGCCCTCTAACAGGGTACCAGGCAGCTTTAGGCTTAATGAACACAAAAGAGTATCATGATTCACCAATGCAGGAACATTAGCATGTGAAGGCTAAACTCATAGATGGTAGGGTTCGACTAAATGCGAGAGAAATTTATGGGAAGTGCCATGTTCAAGATATTGTGCTGCCAAATTGACCTTTAAAATGTAACAGAATTAGTATCCATTTCATCCAAATGTTTTCCCCATATGATTAAGTTTAACGAGTCCAGATAGGTAAACTCAGTGATTTTTTCATATTTAGAGAGTCTGAAATACATTGTAAAATACAACTCCACGACATACCTTTGTCATGTTTGATAGCCGGGCACGACGAAGGGAGAATAGTAAGCCTGAAACAGTTCATTTTCTGTGAGTTAGTCCATTGAATATGGAAAAGTGAGAAACCTATGTTCAATGGACATCTGCCTCATGTTGTTATGAGTACGAGGAGACAAAGTAAACTCAATGTTGTTTATGAAATTTTAACGAGTCCAATGAAGAAAAACTCGATGCTCTCCATGAATTTTTAACGAGTCCCATGGAGATAAACTCGGTTAATTTTTATGTTTTAATGAGCTTTGAAAAAGACGGAAAATAATGGCTCATATTTCTTCGTCTTAGTAGTTTAACAAGCCCGACGAAGGCAACTCGGGGTTTTTTTAGTTTTACGAGCTAGAAAAAGTCCCTAAAAAGAAGGCTCGAAACCGGGTCGAACACGGTCAAATCTGCACATGAACACTAACAACTCATTAGAGCATCGGTAAAATTTAAAAACCAATAGTTGCGACGAAGTATAGCAGTGATTTACCAAGTTTAAAAGACTAGCTGAGTGAGTCTTATCTCCAGAATGGCTATAAGAAGGAAAAAAACCTTCATTTTCACTGTTTTGAGTGCTTTGATAGAGCTCTGGAGTGAAAAAAGTGGTGAAACTTCGGCTGCTGATTGTGGATAATTCCGCGAGATCCAGCTAAGAGCTTGAACCCTGCTCTAGCTTTCCATTGTAATTTTAGTTATTTTTTCTGGCTGGAAATGTGAATTTTGGCAGGTCCTAAATATATTTGGTGGCTAACACAGGTGCCCAGTGTTTTGGCCGCGTTAAACGTAGTTCCTAATAAGGGACAGAGCGTTAGACTGCACTGTTTTGCACTATGGCTGTGTTAGCCGATAGAAACGATTTTAAAACTTGTTTTTAATCATCTTAAAGTGTTCTAGCCAAAAAATAATCCATGGGAAATGTTGCCTGTGCAGGTGTGAAGTAGTTTACCATGATCATTTGGCACGAAAGAGAGCATGAGCGGGAAGAACGCGAAATGGTTATTGATGCTGCTACTTTGTTGGTTCTTCGCAGATGTGGATTACTAAAGTATGCTCGTTTAGAACTGATGAGAGGGTAGGAAGACCTTCTGAGATGGATCATTTAAAAGTGGGATGACCAGCAACATGTCTTTCACATCAGGGGTAATGAACTCTCGATCAAGAAAAATGACATTTACTACTTGAATGGTCTATCATGCAGAGGACCAAGGCCTAGTGTGACAGGTTCCAGGGTGATCCCCACACTACTGCGGATCTGATCCAAACTCACTACATAAACAATATTATGGCAGTAAGTAACCAGGTGCCTATTGCACGGGTGGCAGTGAGACCGTTGAGGTCTCTCTTGTGGATGATAGTTCGCTTAGCAGGGGCCAAGAGTCAGCACGTGACCACCAAGGCCTAGGTATTACTAGCACTATATTTCATGCGGCCACAGGTTTTCAACTGGTGTGAAGGTGTTGTCCTCCGGGTTCGAGAAGAACTGACAGCATGTAATACCCAGACCCAAAGAGAGTTTGGGTATGGCACATTGATCGTGTCTTTTATACTAGAGCGGGTTCGTGCAATGAGTCTGAGAATTATCACGGATGCGTTGGGACCTCGGGAGCCCAGACAGGCTTGTTGGTCAACTTTGATACCGCGGACTGGAGAGGGTCCAATCCGTCATTGTTTTGATGATGCATTCTTCGAGTGGTTAGACGACCAGATCCTGATGATTGAAGATTATCCCTATGCAGGGATGAACTACACAGGAGATCCAGAGTTGATATTGCCACTGGGCACTCAGTGGGGTCCTGATGGTAAGAAATAACTTGATCAGTGTCATTGAAGTATTTTTTATATTTTGAATGTTTATGCAATTTTTTTTTTAATGGGTGAAAATGTTTATTGACATGAATCTTTTTGCTTGACACATATGTGGCACCTGTTCGTCCAGCTGGAGCCCCTCACTATGCAAGGCGAGAAATGCATCTAAATGGGGCTGGCGCAGCAGCAGAGGCCGCAGCAGCCGCTGAAGAGGCTGATGATGTACATAGTTTGAACGAGCTTGCTAGGAACCTTGAGGGTCTAAGCATGGGCATGCCACCTCTTCCCATGAGGGAGATCCCGGTTCATCTACAACGGCACACAGTGGGTGTGTTAGAGAGGTTCTTGGTGCCTCTGAGGAGGATAGCCAGAGAAGTTATCTGCTATTTTGAGCAGCAATCTCAAGAGGAATAGTGGATAGATGTGTAAATGTCAGAGCGTGGCTTGGCATAGCCAAATTTTTGTTTGTAAAACACCCAAGTTTTGGGAAGTTTTTTGATGTAACCTGACTAGACACGACATATATATATATATATATATATATATATATATATACATATTTTGGTGATTTTGATGCGTGTGTTTTTAATTTTTATGTTATTTTCATGGTAGAAATATACAATCATGTATGACTCTTTCTATAATAAATGTGCCAAATTCCAATCTAACACATAATTTTCCAATGAATTAGCTAATGTATTAAATTCTCTAGGAATGTGCTCAAAAGTGATGGTTTGAAATTGACGTTCTAGAAGTCGTACCCTTAAGTAATAATGTAATAAGATTGGATGACAGACGTGATAACAATTTTTTAACTGCATGACAACGAGTTGGGAATCTAACCTGACCACCAAATTAGAGATGTCACGAGATGCAAATTCCGTGAGGAGTTGGATCACCAACATGTATTCAGCAATATTGTTGGTGGTATTGCTCAGGAAGATTCGCCCAGAACCAAAGAGTTCTGCCTCGGGTGTGTAGAGGACCCAAGCAGCTGACGCAATGTGCCGATTATGACGACTGGCCACATCTGCGTATCCAACGTATGATAAGGATGACGAAGGCATCTGTGTAAAAGAAAAAGTGTTTATGAGAAAAACACTCAAAAACCTAAAATATCCAGACAGATCAAACAAATACAAAACTGATATACATAAAATTACAAAGCATATGCCTAGTGGAACACTAGGTGAAATACTTTTTTGGATAGGGCCCATTGCGGGGCTCTACGAGCGGAATTCCATTACAGTCCTGAAGTTCATAAGCTCCTTTTGAAAGTAATTTTGTGATGACGTAAGGAAAAAGCCATAATGGTTGGAGTGTTCCTACCTTGAAGAGGTCATGTCTCTGATCATAGAGTAGAATGAGATCACCCTCTTGGAAAGAACTAGGCTTAACAGATTTGTCGTATTGAGCTTTTACTCGACGCTTGTGAGCTTTGAGTGCCAGCATGGCATCTCGATGAGTTTCATCCAATTGATAGAGTGAGAGCAAGCACTCTTATATGGCATTGGTGCCGGGTAGGAGTTCAAAAAAGAGCTTGAGTGATGGAATCTCACACTCGATTGGGAGTACTGCTTCCAGGCCGAATGCAAGTTAGAATGGCATGAAGCCTATAGCAGTTTTGATTGACATTCGGTATACCCATAATGTGAAATATAACTTCCGATGCCATGTGGTTTTATGGTTGCCGACTAACCGACGAATCATGGTTTTGAGGACACCATTTACAGCTTTGACTTTACCATTCACTTGCGAATAGTAGGACGAAGACTGATCTTGTCGAAAACCTAGCATGGAAGTTAATTCTGTCATCATATGTTTTTGAAAATGTGAGCCATGATCTGTGATGATTGAGAGGGGCATGCCGAAATGGTAGATGACCTGATTGAATCGGAATAGAGCAGCGGTTTATCCATCGGCCTTAAAAGTGGGAATGGCTTCTGCCCATTTCGTGAAATAGTCGACTGCAGCTACGATGTAATTGTGTCCATCCACAGAAGTGGTATTGCATGTAATGAAGTCTATTCCCCATTTATCGAAAGGACAAACGGATACAACTAGATGAAGAGGGGTGGGATGGGCGCGCATTTTCTTCGTGAAAATCTGACACAGATGGCACTTCTAGACTGCTGTGATGCAGTCTTTAAACAAAGTGGGCCAATAGTATCATGTGCGCAAGATTTTCTGGGCAGTAGCTATGCCAGAAAGATGACCGCCGCACGTCCCTGCGTGAAAGTCATTTAAAACGTGTTCTGCGTCGTTAAATTTGAGACAACGTCGAAGAATAGTATCGACACCACGACGATATAGGGTATCATTTAGCATGAGGTAGTGTTTCGCTTGGTGATGAATATGACGGAAGTCATCTGACATGAGAGTTGGGTGGAAACATTGAGTTTGGAGGTAGACCAAAATTTCTCCATACCAAGGATCAAAAGAATTGACTAGGTAGACAGATTCATCAAGAAATGGATCATGAGCTACATCTTCCGGGTCAATTCTGGGAAGGCCCGACAGTAATTCGGCGAAGAATAGATATTTCTTTGCTTTGGAAACAGTGAACACCAAATAGAACTGTTAGAAGATTACAATCCACTTGGAATATTTTCCTCTAATAAATTGTCGAGATAGAATGTGTCGCATGGGATTCTCTAAAGCAATGACGGTATTCTACTGGAGCAATATATAGTGTTGGAGTCGGGTGACAGCGAAGAGCACCGTGAGAGATAGTTTCTCCACATGTGAAAATTGTAGTTCGGGTCCAATGAGACCTTTTGACAAGTAATATATCACAAGTTCACTATCGTCATCGTGAACTTGAACCAAAACCATTCCTAGCGAGGATGGTGAGGCTGCCAGGTAGAGGAGAAAGTTGTGTGAGTAGTTGGGGGCACTAAGAAGTGGGGCGGAAACGAGTGCTCATTTCAAGGCATCAAACGACAGTTGAGCTCGGTCATCCCACAAATATAGTGTTCCTTTATTCAATAAACACATAAATCCTTTCGTCATCTCGGCATAGTTTACTATGAAACAATGTAAAAAGTTTTCCTTCCCTTGCAAATGTTGGATTTGCAGAATGGATTGTGGCGCGGGTAATTCAATGGTCGCCTTAACCTTATCGAGATCAAGCCTAATCCCGATCTTGGAGACAATAAATCTGAGAAGGTGTCTAGACTCGACAAAAAATACGCACTTATGCAGATTCAAACGTATATTGTAGAACCTACACCGAGTGAAGATTTGTTTCAGATGCACAAGGTGGTGGGTTCGCTTCTTAGAGTGAGACGGAGGGTCATCCAAGTAAGCTTGTACAATATGCCGAATATCATGAAAGGCATAGTCCATAGCCCTTTGAAAAAAATTTCCCACATTCTTCAGACCTAATGGGATTTTATGATACGCAAAGGTTCCCCAAGGATAGATGAAGTCGGTTTTATGCTAGTTATCTTTTTTAATTGCAATCTGGTTGTAGCTCGAGAAGCCATCCATGAAGGAGAAAGATTCACATCCAGCACAATCATCGAGAATTTGATCTATAAATGGCGTAGGATAATTGTCTTTTGGACAAGCGACGTTTAGATCATGATATTCAACATAGACCCAGATGGTGCTTTGTTTTTTATCTACGGGAACCGGATTGAAACCCATTCCGTCAAAGGAACGGGATAGATGAAACTAGCGTATAAGAGTTTTTCGACTTCAGTCTTAATGGCGGCTGCTTTGCGAGGGTGGCCAGGTCGAAGTCTTTGCGAACAAGCTTGGAATTGTCATAAAATTTGATTTTGTGCTAAAAAATAGATGGATCTATGCCAGAAATTTCATCGTAAGACCAAGAAAACACATCCCAGAATTCCTTAAAAATTGATGTGAAGCATGCAATTTCCTCAGGATTGCAATCGGCTCCAATCTGAATGTTCTCCACGATACCCGTTTTGACCAAGATATCTATGAGCATAGTCTTAGAAAGATTTCCCATGTTCCCTTCCGAATCGATAATTTGAATAGTCATGTAAACGAAGGGAACGATCTTAGGTGGGTCAAAATATGGGATTTGAGTAGTTATCCGTCCGAATCGAGCATCAAAGAGCGATGATGGAACTGTCCCCAAAGTCGTTCTTCTAGAGACATGACCTCTCGAATAGCTTTGTCTGTAGGTAGGACTTCATCGAGGAGATATTTAGAAAGAACTATGATGGGTGGGAGGTTGGCACCATCGGCCGAAACCAATGCAGTGGATGGTTCAAATGTGATTTGGATGGCTTGATAAGCCAACTCTGCTGATGAAAGCGTCATTTAACCTCTGTAGGAATTAATGTTTGAAGGCACCGGTAGGATCCATGGATCGATAGAGCCATTCGAAATGGTGGATATCATTGCATTCTTATGTGGAACCTCAGGCGGCGTGAGAGGAAAGCAACCCATCAGGAAATATGCCTTTAGAAGACCGGTACCGATACTGACGTACTAGTCAGGAACGCCTCCTACTAGGGGTATAGTGCTACTTGGTAACGTGGAAAAATCAGGGTGCAAAAGGATAACTGATCCACTGTGACTATTTTCCCATCCAATGGAAAGAGGATGAGTCAGAAGACCGAAGAGACAATGGCAGTCATTGCGTAAGACCAACTGCGACCCAACAACAGATTATAGTCGAGATGACGATCGATGACTACAATGTCCACTGTTATCATTTTCCCACCAAGTGAAATGGGAAAGCTAGTAAGGTAGCCTTTTGCGAGGAAAGTGTGGCCATCAAAAGCTTTAAGGGAATTCGACGGTAGAGACAAAGTAGGAGAACCCAAGGCGAGCCAACAAGAAGTTGACATAACACAGGTCGAAGCACATTTGTCTATGACAGTGCAATGGATTGGTTGCCATTTCGACATAACTTGCACTTGGAATGCAAGTTGGTGTGAGAGGCGAGGTTTAGATTTCTCCATGTTAAAGATGGATAGCGTAGAATCCTGGGGGTCGACTCCACCAATGGCTGAAAGCAGAGCTTTCCTTTGCGCTGGGTAGCTTTGCAATACTTCAAGTGCAGAAATAGCTCATGGTGCTTGCACCAAATCTTCTACAATATTGTATTTTTCTGTAGCATGTGTAGAGGTGTTATAAGTCGTGCATCTAAGTGTCCCTTTGGGGGGACAAATTGCAGGGTCAGCAACAGGCCTTTCGATATGCAAATCGTTGGGCGACAGTGGATTCGAATTGGTACCAGGTTCCTGAGCATCAATGACATGATTTCCATAGAGTTTGGCTCATGTTTGGAGTTCCACACTTTCAACGCCATAAATGGTGGATGATCCTTCACTGGAAGGATGTGTACCACCGTTGCCCCTTTGCGGAGGTTGTGGTGGGTTTATAACCATGTGTTGTTGCTGCTGTTGTGGATTAGGGAAGGGATTATGAAGAACGGCAGGTGTTACACCATTTTTTAGTCATCTAACCTATTGTTATTAGATGGACCCAAGTACACCATGTAAGACTAATTTTACCCTAAGTAAAATTGCATTCACTATGAAAAATAACTTAGTAAACCACCTTTATTAAGTTGTTTATGGTCTAAACAAGAAACCCCATGAGGAAATATTAAATAAATCTACATTTTTTTTATTCTCCTCAAGGAATAATTAGTTAAATAGCAATTTAATTAATATTCCTGGTTATATTTAACCCAAAATAGGGAAATTAATTAGATAAATCATTATTTATCTTATTATTTCCTAAGAATAATTATTTAAACCTTATTTAAATAATATTCTTTGTTGAATATGACTAAATCACCCTTAAATAATTAAACAAATCATTATTTATTTGATTATTACTCAACCACATCCTTAAAATGATAAATAAATCATTTATTTATTTATTATTTACAAATAAAGGGATTTGACCCAAGTCAAATTCCTTTTCCCTCCAACAAATATAATAAAATATTCCATAAAAGTTGGATCTTGATTTGGTTAATATTATTTTAACTATGCACCAATATCTAGACTAACTCAATATTTTGTTATAAATAGAAGGGTTTTCCCATTCATTTATCACCTTTTGTTGCCTAAAGATCACTCTGGATCTATACTTTTGGTCTGACTATTGATCCACCATCATAGTCATATTTTGCTATCATTTTTGTCTGGGTTTTCTACACCATCAAGAGAGAGGAATTTTAGATCTGAAGTGCTGAGGACTTACAAGAACCCATCCCATTGAGGAGAATAGGGAACACCCTCTTGTGTTTTCCTCCCAGGTGCCATTAATACAAAATTCATTCAACATATTCTTGTCTTGTCTATTGGATGCATGGAGTAAATATTGTTTTTCTACTGCTTAATGTCTTTTGATGCATAGATCTAGATTTTTGCAGCATTTATCTTGATCACCTAACTGCAGATCTGAGGATATATTCCTCCCCTCCTTCTATTAGGGATGTTTTTTTTTTTCTGTGACTAAAGTGATATTTTTCGTATGCTTGGAATTAAGATTGTAATGTTCCCAATT
>MU968306.1:0-89134 GCA_034641835.2 Pinus albicaulis
GTAAAAGGAAAAGAAGATTGATAAGGGTTTTCCAGTTTAAGTGCACCCTAATAAAGAAGAGAAAATGGTAGAGAAAGTAGATAGGGTAGGTAGATGGCATTGCAAATTCTCATGTGATGAATGATGGCTTTAAAATGTTTGTAATCTTTTACTTTCATCACCAAGTGCAAAGGCAGAACACCACATTGGCATAATTTCAGAAAACAGCAAGGTCAAAATCATTAACTTCCCATCTCATTTTTTCCCTAACATTTTACTAATTTCCCATAAGTACTAAGGAATTTGAAGATTAAAGGGGCTCAAGGCATTTCCTTTACTTTTGGAGGGACCGGACCCTCGGCCCAATGATTGGAGAAAACCTTAGTATTTAAAAATATTCATAATCATACTCATTCACCTTTCACAAATTTTTTCCTAAGTAAAATCCCATTTTACTTTGGAAAATCCTTCAATATTTCACGAAAAGCCCTCAAAATCACTTTTTATTCTAAGTGATGAAAGGATTATAATGCTATTTGCTTGTAAATCTTCACTTCCTTGGTTATATTTAAGTGTTTTGAGTTTACATTTTCCCTAGGTCATATTAACTCTAATTTATGTATTAACTCCCATAAAAATTACCTTTTCCTTTATATATAAATCCTTTGTGCTAATACCCCCAAAACCCTTATATTACACTTTTTAGCCAAAGTATTAAGTCCTAATACATTCAAATAAAAACCCACCTTATATGCCCTTTGGCTAAAAAATAACATTATTTTTATTCCCGCCCCTATGGTAAAAAAATCATATTGATTTAATTACCATATATTAAAAAATATATGAAAAAGGTTTAAACATGTGTTTTATATGTTTAAAACGAAAAAATAAATAAAACCCGAAGTCTTTAAACCATTTGTAACCCCGACCCTTTATAAACCAACGAGATTAATTAATCACCTGGATTAATTAATAATCTTGTCAACCGCCAATGAAAAGCCTCCCGAAATAATTAAAATAGATATTAAATACGTCGGGCCCACTCATTAACACCCCCGCCAACTTCACGTCCCGTCAACCGTTGGACCGATCCGCCCAAGATCGACGGCTCCCATTCATTCCACTGCCCATCCATCGTCCGAATGTTAACTCGCGAAATGGAAGCGGTTTCAAAACAGTGCTCTGACCACGTGTCGATCGCTCAATGGAATCGCTGCCAATTCGTGAAATACCGCCTGCTCCCAAAAGCGGTGCGGAATATACCGCTTACTGCCCATCCCCGTGACTCACCTCCCGTACGTGCTGACGTCATCCAATAAAACAATAAAAAATCCTGCCACCCATTGACTTTGCGAATAAACAAAACAACCCGCGTCTTTTTCATTATCTCGTGTACAGTGAACGCCCACAGTCCCATGCAATGAAATTCCAAAAACCAACTGTTGAAACCTGCCGACCGTTACTCTGCTAAAGAGAATCGAAAGTCAAGGATTCCAGTGTTCTTCCACCTCAACCAGTACCTGTTCAAATCACTGTTCATTCAAAGCTTACCCGCCAATATCAATTGTTTACCCGTTTAAACACAAATACCCTAGTGTTTCTCATTTTCACCTGATTGTGAAGTAAAACCCTTTGTAACCCAGCTGCACCACCTGAGGCCTCTGTTGACCAATTCAAGCATGGTTTACCTTCCAAAAATCATTCTAGATTCACTCCACAGACATCTCAAAATCAAATGAAACCTTTTCGACCTCCCCTGCAAACCAATGCTTTCTTAACAATTTGTTTTCTTTTACAGGTGATCAGAAGACCACATCCTTGGATAAACAGTCTTAATACTAGTCATAAGACTTGTTTACTCCAAGAGTGTTATCAAATCTATTCAAACAAAGATGGAAGATAAAACATACAGTTGAAAGACAAGCAAAGGAAACAGGATATTAAACGATTTACTGTTGAAACAGACAGTAAAAACCTAAACTACACATTGAAGGTAAAAGGACACAGTAAAGAACGGTTAGAGAGCATAACAGTTAAAGAGTATCAGTGGTTAAAGTGTATCAGGTAAAAGTCAGAGTGAAAGTTAAAATGAAGTTACAGAGCAGTCAAAGGTAAAATAGTAAAAGTAATTACAGAGGCAGTAAAATGGTAAAAAGAGATGAAAATAATTTCACCAACATTGAAGTTTATCTAAAGTGAAAGTAAAACAGTCAAAGGAACAAAAAAGTGAAAAGATGAAAAATACAACAAGAAGGAACATTTTTGCAGAAATTGCATATTTTAGTCAAAGTTTGGAAGAAACTATTGTGATCCATCCAGGATTAATTTTGAAAAACTGAAGGAGGTTTATGTTCTTAAGAGGTCCATCTACAAAAACCTCTCTCACTTTTCTAACAGTCATTATGGTTTTGGAAATATTAAACGATGTTGGAAAGCATTTTTTGCAGAAAATTCCTAATTAAGTCATCATTTTGCAGAGAATATTGTGGCCAATAAGAAATACATTTTACAAAACTGAAGAAGGTTTTTGTTCCTAAAAGACCCATATACAAAAACCTATCTCAGTGTTTTCACATTGAGTTCCGATTGAGAGATACATGCACATCTTTAGAGGCTATTTTTCAGACTCTGTAAAACTCTGTTTTACACATCTTTTTGCAGAGCCTATTGTGCACAGCTGGAGAGGAATTTTAGGAACGTGAAAGCATTTTATCTCACCAACATATTTATCTACAATAACCTCTTTCAATTTTTACATATCTATTACGGATTGAGAAATATAAAGGTATCATTGGACCCCAAATTTGCAGAATTGTTGGAGCAGAATTGCACAAAGAAAGGAAGCAGTTAGTGACTTGGATGCCTCATCATCAACTAAGAGTTGGATCAAATTCGATTCTCCTCTTTATCATCACCTATCCATACAAAATAGTGCCAAATAGATGCATTAGTTTGAGTGTCCTTTACTTAAGTTCTATTTATGTAAAATAGTTGGAGAGATTTGTGAACCAATTTTGATATTTTTCTCAAGATATTTTAGTTTAGAATTTGTATAAATACTTCACTCTTGGAAGTATTGAGGGTGGATTCTACTAATTCGCTGTGACATTGATGTTTTTGGAATAAAAGTGTTTTGGAGAAATTTATTTGTGGCTTGCTGGATGACAATTTGAAGCTCAAGACTTTTTGCAGGATTCATGTGTCGGATTGCAGTTCAATAAGTCTTTCTATCCTATGTCTTAAGTTCTATATCTGTTTATAATATCATTGTGTCCATTTCTGAATAATTGACATAAAAGAATAAATCAGAATTTACTTAATTGTACTCTGATTTCAATTGTGATTATTCTAAATGTTTTCCTCTAAATTAGTTATAAGCAATGAATTCTTAATTTCTCTTGCTTCGCTAATTTAAACATTTTGGTTACTATAATAAATAATTCTTCACTGCTCTTTATTTGTAATCATTTCATTTCTTTCTTTTGAACATGGTGAAAGATTCTTAACTGCCTTTCATCCTTTCAAACCCATTCCATCCACTTTAAATTTTAAGGATTGTTCTCTGTTTGGCTATCTTGCCCTGCAAAGCCATCTTGTGTGTAGAATAGTAATCCAGTAAAGCCATCCTTTGACTCCATAGCCCAATGGCCTGAAAACATTCAACCTTGCCCTTAGTTGGCGAATTCCACCATTTTCAAACAAAATCTTGGGTTTATAACTAGCCTAAAACTTTCTAAGAACAAAGATAAATTATAAAGAGAGAGCCCTCTCTGGATGCAGATTGGCTAGATTCTGCATCTAAAGGTTGGTTTGTGGTTACCTCGGGTATACTTTCCTTTTCCACAACTTCAAGGAAAACCTGAGTGATAACAGGTGGTATGTGGGAGAAAAATGTACTACTCTCAGATGACAGGCTCTGCAAATTTGGATGTCTTATAGCTATTTTGGTTATTGTAATGAAAATCACAGTTTGACATGAAAGGATCAAGTTAGCATAACTTGGTCGTAAGATGAATATGAGATCTGCAATTTCAATTAACATGAGATCCCAAAACTATTTAAAATAATTTTATTCTCATTCTTGGGCTCCATTAAGGATACTTCAGATTTGAAGCTCTAGTAAAATCAGTGTAATTATCTGCTTCTACATTGGATTTTATGGTCTTGATCAAATGCAGCTTTGTCAGTGAGCACATTGAAACACTAGAGGAAATTGACATGGAATACAAAGAATTGGCCCTTGAATCTAGTATCGTGAACTGGGAGCGTGTGCCAGCATTGGGATGTGAACCTACCTTCATTTCAGATTTGGCAGATGCGGTAATTGAGGGGCTTCCTTATGTTGGAGCAATGGCTGTGTCAAAATATTGAGGCTCCCCGGTCTCTTGTACCATTGGGCAGTGTGGAAGAGCTTCTAGCTACTTATGATTCACAACGCAGAGAATTACCACCGCCTGTTACCCTGTGGGAATGGGGTTGGACAAAGAGTGCAGAAACGTGGAATGGGAGAGCAACTATGTTAGCAGTCCTTGTTTTGCTGTTTTTGGAAGTCACAATGGGTTTAGGTGGTGTCAGCTTGGAGCGCGGTGCATAGAAGGCCAGCACGGCGCATAGAAGTCCAGCGCGGCGCATAGAAGGCCAGCGCGGCGCACAGGTCCAAAATATTATGAGGCTTCTATCGTTGGAACATCGACTATCAGAAGAGCATTTAGATGCCATTTGGGCTGCTAATGAAAAGCTGGACCAGTTTGATGCGGTGAAAGCCATTGTCTTTAACCTTATTGCTGATTTAGCTTGGTCATTTTCAGACAAACAGTTGGATAGTCTCTTTGGTAGGTTGAAACATGTTCAGGGTCGATCCACAGGTGACATTATTAAAATCCTTACCTTCTTGAAGAAACTTGCACGAAGTGACAACAAAGGAATTATGGCCGAAAGATTACTTGAGTTACTGTGGAACATGATGTATATGGGAGAAGCACCTGGTGAAGTACTCGGGTCTGGAGCATTTACTGAAAATCCTTGGTCACTATATCTCAGTTGATCGTGCAAATCAAGATGTTTACATTTTACGATGCCTTGCAAAGGTGAAGGTTGGGAAATATGTCATTCTATCACTTAGGCTTCTGTGAGACATTATATGGCTCGATAATGAGAAATCCTTTTACAAGGGTCAGGTTTCTCGACAGATGCACCTGCAGCAGCTAATTAATGATCATAACTTGATTGATCTGGTTGTAAGCAGTCTTGTGCAGTATGTTGCTATGCCACATATGGCCTGTAGTACAAGGACACCTAATTCTAAAACTTTAGATGGTCAGTTGAATCATGATGAAAACATCAAGGAGAGGCTTAGTTTTCTTCAGTTTGCATTGCAGTCTGGAGCAAGCTATGAAATTGTCTAGTTGAAATGCAGACGTGTAACGCAGATGGGAAATGGCGTTTTGTTGTTATGAAAGTAAAACTTATTTCTTCAAATTGAAAACCATGAAATAGAAAAGCGGAGGATTCCTTTGACATTGACCTGCCAGATGCTGAAATGGGAAAACATGTGTACACGTGTTCCTCCTGAGCTATGTGGTTATTTCCATATTGGGCATGTAAAAGGCTGCTTTTTCAAATCAATACTTTGCTTCCATCTCGATGAACATGGCATCGACACAAAAATGCGCTATGAATAACTCTCTATGGGATCAGTTTTTTATTTCATATGTATGTTGAGAATGTTTAAAGGGATAAAATGCACCTAGAAATGGCGTAATTTGGTCAAAAGGAAAAATTCAAAAGCTATTTTTATTTAAAATTAGTTTTTATTCGAATGGTGTAAGTCAAAGCTAAATCTAGAGAGAAGATATCCACAACAACAGAACGGTAAGATTGGGGGCCTATTTTTGTTTTTAGTTGTGATTCGAAAGGGTCTTCAGCTACAGTTTCCGCCCTTTCATTTGTCATCAACGTATTTGAGTAGAAAATGTAGCGCTGTTCCTTTTCAGGATAGGGGGTTGGCTTTTTAGCTCTTATTAGTTAATGATTAAACAATCCCTTAGTTTTAGTGGATCTGTTTTCCCACAGATAGTTTTATTTATTGTATGAAAAATCATTTGTAAGGTTAGAGGGAGAGTTCTGGAAAACAAGGTGAAGGAAAGCTTCATTGTACAGTTTTGACAGAGATTTAATTGAAAGTTGCAGCTCTATTTCATAAGATCCCTGTGGTAATAACTTAGCATCGCGTTTCTTCTTTTGTTTTCATATGTGTCTTGTAATGTTTTGCAGTTCATTCGTAATCATTTTCTGTTGAACGCTTTTAAGTGAGAGAGGTAGAATTCAATTGTTGCTCTGCCTTGGAAAAGTGTTCAAGTTCTGTGTTTTCTTCTGTCTGAAAAGGATTCATACATTAATTTCCTTTTCAGCTATCTTAAACAGTCTTTTCACCCCATTTAATTTCAATTTGAATGCTTAAGCTCTTGCCTATCTTGCCTCATGAGATAATCTGTGTCTTTCATTTAATTTCCCTGCTCATGCAGTTCCTTGGTCCCATACAGCCCAGAAAACTTAGATATTCATTAAAACCCCTTCCTATCTATTTACTAGCCTAAAATCAGTATCTATTATAGGTCATCTCAGCCCCTTTGAAGACCTTTTGCCGAGATAGACCCGGAGAGAGCCCTCTCCTGTCCTCGTAGGGCTAGCTACGAGGCTGAGCTTGGTTTGATGTTGCCTTGAGTTTTACCTTATTTCAGCCTAAGGTAGATCCGAGCGCTAACACCCTTGGCAAGTCCTAGGCCCAAAGTTGGGGGTTTTAGAAAAGAAAATGTTTGACTAGTAAAGCACACAAACTAGAAGTGTAATTGGAAAATGTCAATGGATTTGGATACGATTCATTAAGTGATCATATACAGGCTGCTCCTACCAGTGAATACTGTCATGTTTCAACACAACCACATGCCTATTTCTTCCATCACGCAAGGAAATTCATCTTTGATATATATATCTCCAAATCCCATAGCCTAGTTTCCTTACACTTACCCCTGCAATGGCTTTCTTTGAAATCTGCAACAACCTTTACAAAAGTTTTCAGTTGCATGAAAGAGAAAACTTTTGTAAGAGACCACAGTCACAGACCTAGTTTCCGTTCCTTAAAATTTCCCAAGTTAATACATTTTTAGTCAAAATTTTACTTACTAACTGTAAGGGACCTTGGTACAAAGTGGATGGTTTCTCTAGCTTTATGTGATTCACAACTAAAATTATATTGATCTACACATTATTCTAGTATAGACTAGTGTCAAACAATTGATACGATACAATTCTACTTCTTTCCTTTGCAAGTTAGGGTGCTTGTATATTCCCGGGCAGATGTTCATTCCTTGTGACTCGATAAAGGTATCAAAAGAATATGGCATCCGTGATAGAAAGGTATTACTTGCTTGAGTTCTGCATGCGAATTTAAAGGATAACCCTTTATTGATCAGCTATTGCTTTGTTGGAGCATGTTGGTAGCACAACTTAATCTGATCAATAATGGAAGTAAGGAATGTTTCACCTGACTTCCACTTATATGATTGGAACAGGCCACAAGCCATGCTTGGTGTTAACATCTGAAGTTCCCTCCCTATGAAGGAACATGGCTCTTGATGAATCAAGGCCCAACAAGATCTTCCTTTGTTTTGCATGCTCAGGTCCCACAACTTCATTTCCTTTCTCTCAAGCCCATTCTTCAAACATTTCCCTCTTTTTTCACTAAGGGGAGACTTGGTTGGTGAATTGGGGGGTGTTGTTATTCACCTACCAATGTTCAAATCCTAACAGAGACATTCTACCCCCCTGCTCTTTGTCTATGAAAGGTGGTACTTGCAACTTGAAAACATTCTCTTCTTTTAGTTGTTGAGCTAATGTATCGTTCAATTTTTTTCAGTTGTTCAACTTGAATTCAAATAACTTGTGAAGAATCTTACTTCTTTTATCCTTCCTTTCAATTGTTTTTTCAAAAGAGTGGAGTCTAAACACTTACCCAAATCAATGTGTGTATTTTTACAATTTGGAAACAATGAATAAGCATGAGTGATGATCATTAATTACTTGAAGTTCTCCTAGTGACCACTGACAACTAACTTCCATGGAGAACTATAGAGTAGATAAAGTGTGGTTTCCTTCAGCTTCACCAACTATTCCAATTTCTCATGTTTAATTTGTAAAACATGATGATTGAAAATATTTTCATTCACCTTCTCATTAGTACAGGAATTGAGATGTCATAAATATGTGTCTATTGAAGTACTGTATTCCTTGGCTTACCATTTCTATAAATCCCTTCTCCATCTATGGGAAAATTTCGTATAAGGGATTATGGAGAATCACAGATTCTTCATTGATTTCACCATCATCCTTAGGATTATAAATTACCTACAATCTCCTTTTATGAGTATTAAAGGTTGTAGGGGTAGAAAAAAAGGTTTCAAGAAGGTTTTCAAATGGGGTAGAAGTTTATGAAGTGGAGTTTATATATATATATATATATTTGTAAATACAGATTCCTTTAACTATTAAAGGAATGATATACATATGGCTTTAATATAAGAAAAAAGGGATACAAATTTAGCTTCCACAAAAAAATCCAGGATTCAAACAGAGATCACCAACTCACGTAATGTTTACATGTCTTGTCCATGAAAGAGACTACAAAAAACTACCTAAGTAAATAAATACTAAGAATTGACCACACTAGTTACACAAGGAGGCTAGTCATGGTAATTCTCTAGGGTAGGGTTCTAAGCTAAGATATGGGGATTGACACTAGGAAGCTAGAGTGGGTCCACCCATCTATAGGAAGTTAAGGAAGCTTGAGACCATATGGCCAAGGGATAACATCATTACCTGCTTGTTTCTTGGTGTACTATGTTGGAATTTGGGTAGCTCAAAGAATTTTTGAGAGGTGAAAACCCACCAAAAGGAGTTGGTTGGGAAAGTTACCCAAGCAGTTGGATTTTTGATCAAAAGATGTGGGTTTGGACTCAATACAATTAATTATTTATTCTAATTTAAAAACTGTCATGATCATAAAAACTGTCTTCAAGGGGTATAGTGCCTTTTATTAATGTCACGTGAAGAATTCTAGCTGTAGACATCCTTCCTGTCTGGTTATGTGGTGTACATGTCTCAAGATATCAACTGCTTTCATCAAAATTTATTTATAAAGATCTTCAAGAGAGACACTTGCAACTTTTCTTGGCTCACAAAATTGTATCAGTTTGAGTTGTGTATACATATATACCAATCTTGACATTGAAAGTCTACATATAACTTATACTACAAATTGTATCTTCTAATGTCACTGACAACTGTAGCTAGATGATAAGCCTAGTGAGCCTTTGCTCTTAGTATCCTTTATGCCTAGAAATAATATGGGGAATATCAGTTCCTATGATTAAATCCTTTTAATACACTTATTCTTAGGAGGTGATCTTATGGTGATTGATGTCACTTCTTATAGTCTTAAAAATAATATTTTCTATATATATGCCTAGAATATAACACCAAATTTTATGTGACATACTACTGTAATATTAATGAAATACTTTCTCCAAGATGATGACATGAAGGAGACTGATGGCTTAGTTTATAATTATTGGCTTTGAGTTTATTTTATGCATAAAATGGGTTCTAGTCCTCTTGAAACAACACATAACATAAATTTATGAAACAACACATAATTCAAATATTTTGGAGTGATTCCAGAGCATGTCAAGTGTGCTCAGAACTTCGATATATAGATTAGACTAGGACCTTCATTGTTCTGCCTTAGGTTACCAAATTATCCTTTCGGCCTCTAGAACAAAAAACATCTCTGCCATTTGTGCTAGTGTATGTGCCAAAAATAATTGAACCTTAAGCCTATATAATGTTATTTCCCCATCCAAAAAATTCCCATGGAGGTATCATCTATATGTAAAATAGAAAAGTCTAGCAGTCTAACCCCTCACAAAAAAAAATTATTTTCTAATTTCCTAAAATTAGTGTGTCTAGACTCCAGAACATAGATATCATGTTTATTACAAGCACAACACTCTTTATGATTTGTATCATAACCTATACAATGCATCAAGGATATAATAATGGATCCATATTTGCATCTTTGAAAATTTTGAGAATTTTAGCACACCAAATGTAACGACCCATTCCCAAGTTATACACAAAATAATATTAGCGTGTGTACGATATATGCATTTGATAGCTACACCTACCTATCTCACACACATGGCACTAGTACACCTACCTACTAATATAAAGATTACATAAGTTAGGGATTTAATATTAATATTTTAGATTAATATTAAGATTAACTAAGAATAAATTATATGAAAAGGAATAATAAAAGAAAATGATATAATAAAGTTAATTCATTAAGTTAAAAATGAATATCAAAATATTAAAAATTAATCTTAAAAGTACTTAAATGTAAAGTCACATGCTCCATAAATAAGATGACCATATAATTCCACCTCCATAAATATATTCATACCCACATTAATGTGGATCACATCACCATAAAAACATATAATATCAACATTCCGGTGGATAAGACCTCGAGAGGAAAGAGGCGGTAGAGGAAGATTAGTTGAGTTATATTCATATCCACGATAATGAAAAAATAACACACCACCATAAATACATATAATATCAACATTAAGGTGGATAAGACCTCGGGAGGTAAGAGGCGGTGGAGGAATGTTATATAAGTTATGAAATATGGAGGAGAGGGGGATGTGTTTTGGAGAACAAAAACAAATTCTGCTTGAATTAGATAAACTGTCTGGAAGGGAGTCTCTGGGTTCTTGGAATTCTGGGCATGGGGGCAGAGGAGGCATCCTCTGGGTCTAGGATTGTTCCTAGATTGGCTGGGAGGATTTGATTGTTTCGGTAAACTATTCACAGCATCACAAGGAGAACCACCATTAAGTCATCAGCTTTTTCTATGTATAGACTAGTTCCTTATGAAAGATTAAAATTTCACTGTTGATCTTCATTTAATCGTATTACTTCTGAAATATATATATTCTTAGATTTTATTCATGGAAAGGATGGCTCAGATTTTATTCATGGAAAGGATGATAGCTGTAGCAGTGATTACACTGTTGGTCGAATTAACACTAAGTCTATCTCTAGCAAAACTCAGAAATTTAGTGGAAAAGTTAGGATAATTCCAACGTGATTTCCTACATATGGTATCAGAGGGTAGTTTCAAACCCTTTTCTACCTTATCGGCCCTGAAATTTCTGTAAATTTTCTGACTATAGCATGAAAATTATCAAATAAATAAGTTGGGTTGTTATTACTTTTATTCCAGTTAAATATTATTCTATTATTCTATATCAATAAGTATGGATGAACCATTTGGCTAGGCCTTCAATTAGGGAGCAAGCCCCATACAAATTGTTGACTGTTCTAGAGGTAGATCCTTTTGGCATACAACATTTTGTGCTCTAGTTTTCTACTCAGAAACGATGTTTTGCAGATCTGGTGTGAAATTTGTGAGATTTTGTAGTTCTCTGTGTAACTTTTGCTTGCTCAAAGCTCTCAGAAGTTGATTTCTCTTAAAAAAATTTGAATCTGGCCCATAGTTAGTAAATTCTTCAGTGTTTTAGATCTCTAAAAACCTTATTAAGAGAAGAGACAATTTTCAAATTAACGTAGACTTGGAACCATTATCGAAACTTTTGAGAAATCCTTTACATACCAGTCTAGATTATTTATACCAGTCCTTATTTCATAAGTTGTGTAAGTGTGTCTGAGGGTTGCTAAGTTATTAACACTTTGTCCCTCTTTGCAAAAGCTATAAAATACAGCAACTGTTGTTCTGGAATATCCACACAGTGAGCAACCAATTCATGAAACTTATTTTCATGATCTGAAAGAAGCATAGAAGATTTCTTTAGGAAGAAGTCTTCTTCAAGAAGATAGGTTCCTGTCAAAGGAAAAATTAATGTCAGCCTTCAAAATATATCAATAACATGGGTTTGAAGGGGGCTCGCCTCCCTAAGCTTGTAGTCTAGCAGCTAGCTATCAAAATGCTACTTAGCTCTCTTTACTAGTCATCTATAGCCTTCACTGCAACTGACAGTATGAGAGGGTTTAACTCTTTCCTTGCTAGAAGGATTATTTTCAGCTCACAATGTGGACCTTTTAAATAAGGGTCCATAGTTTGGCCCTTCTTCAAGATTCAGTATAGGCCTGTAAAAAAAAAAAAAAAACTCGTGCTGTAACAGTTTGGATTTTGAATGAATCGCCCTTGAAAAGTAGGCAGATCTCAGATGCTTTCATAATACATATTGATAGCAGCTTCAATAATGGATAGAATTCCATGATTACAGATTCTCTAAGTTGACTTGGAATCTTTCTTTCTGAGGTTAGTATAGACTTTTATAGTTTGAGTGCAGACATTTGCTTTTTCTCCCAAAGACCTTGGCCCTGATCTTAGCTCCACAGATTCTGATCTCTGGTATCTGGATTTGTTTCTTTATCAACATAGATTTCTAATATTGTGCTGATCCTTAGCTCCATCATCTACATTTTCATTTTATATGACATTTGGTGCACGTACTTAATCAGGAGCAGCAACTAATTTCGTTATAGAGCTTGAATTACTCATAGGATTTATTGCATGGATCAGTTCTTAAGTCTAAAAACAAGGGTCTGTCAGTGCCTTCATATGTAGAATAAGCAAGATTTTAATTTCCAAATTCCTCAAGTATAGCACAAAATCGAATTTCGTTAGCATAAAGAAACACATGGATATCGCTCGGCCATCTGGGTTTCAAGGGATTCGCTGTCAAAATTCCAAAAATTTGTTGGGTAGCAGAAGTAAAGCCACACTAAGCATAGGGTATAGGAACCATGTTGTTGCATCGACACCACAGATTGACACTGCATATTTTGTTACATCTGGTCGCGGGAATATAGATATAAATTAACCTATAGTTTAAAAACTCCATCTTCGTACCATTGTTTAAATATACGCGCTCTTATGTAAGTTAACCCCTCATTTAAAAACGTTGTCATATATATATTTCGGACTAAATTAACCCATCGTTTTAAATATCTGACTTTAAATCCTTAGTTTAAGAACACCCTTTTTATAAAAATTCCGCACTTCAGATTTGCAGAAATATCCAACTATAACCTTTAGTTTAAAAATGCCGCGTATTTACATATTTGTGTATGCCGCGTAAATCCACAATCTGCATGTGTATTAAGGTTCAAGTCTGAATGTATGGTCATGTTGGCATGCACATTAAAATGGGTCCGACACTTATTTGCATTGGCAAGGTTTGATCAAATGTCATATGGTTTTTGAATGGGTCGTTTGATCAAAATACATATAACGGAGTCGAGGTCTGGGTTTGAACTCGTGACCTCCCCCTCTATACCTATACGCCTTCACCGACGTGTTTGAAGGGTGTGAAATTATAATATATTTTTAAAGCCGAAATTGTATATAGTGTGAAATTATAATATATTTGTAAAGCCGAAATTGTATATAGTGTGAAATTATAATATATTTGTAAAGTCGAAATTGTATATAGTGTAAAATTATAATATATTTGTAAAGCCGAAATTATATATAGTGTGAAATTATAATATATTTGTAAAGCCGAAATTATATATAATGTGAAATTATAATATATTTGTAAAGCCGAAATTATATATAAATTTTAATAAAAAAAGAAAAAGAAAAAATTGATTAACACTATTTATAAATTATCTTAGAGTTTGGTTTTATACAAAATAATTGAATTTTTATTCTCATTTATTTTGTTACGCAGATAGGGAGAGTCACAAGGGTGAATAAAATCAATATTCAAGTATTAATTATAGTCATAAGTAGCTGAAAATCAATAAATCCCTTCTATAACTGCATCTAGGACTAACATTCTAGACAAAATTTACAAACCAACACTATGATCTATGAAAACCCCTGCATTTCACTCTAGAGTTAGTACACATAAAATACACTGCATAGGAAAAGGAGGTCACGTTACCACCCTCCTTGAACTCGGTACCATTAAGACCTGCCTGCAGGTAAAATAGCAAAAGAACTATTCCGGTATGCAAGCTCAAAATCTTACGAAAATTATATTTTGTCAATCTGAAAAATTACCCACTTCTCATAAATTTATTATGTATTTCAGGAAAATTTACAATGTTTAATATGTACCAAAGGTGGTAGCGCCAGCGAAATGCATCGCCACCACCTCCACGTTCACCATCACCATCGCCACCATCAAGATCGCCATCAGCACCTGTTGCTCCACCCGATCTCACTATTGTGATGAGCTCATTAGAAGCCATTTTGGAAACATTAAAAGGGTCGCAGTCGACCAGGAACAAGGAGGAACGACGTCATCTAGAAGAAATACATTCAAAAAAGCCTAAGGATTATGATGACAATCCTCATAGAGAAGATATTTCACGGGAACTGTAAAAGACTAAACTCTCGGAATTCTTTGGAGGATGAGCTGGAGAACATTCCGAAGCATGGTTGGAAGGGATGATCAGATGCTTCACATTAAGAGAATATTCTTCAACTTATAAAACAAAGATCGTTGTATTCCAACTTAGGTGGAATGCTCTGATTTGGTGGTGGAATATGGAAAAACAGTTGCATCTCACATCAGATGTCGTTCTTTGGGAGTTGTTTATGGACCGATTCTGTGCGAAATACTTACCACCTTTATTTCAAGAGTAGCAAGCTGGAGCCTTCCATACTCTAACCCAAGGTGGTAAAACTGTGGAATAATACGAGATAAAGTTCATGGAACTTGTAAAATATGTTCCTTATCTAGACACGAATGAACGCCAGGCCGAGCATTTCATATTTGGATTAAATCCTCGAATCAAGGACATGGTAAGAATTTGGAAGCCATCGATGGTGGTAGAGGTGGTTGAATGTGCTAGTTATGCAGAAGAACATCTGGGGATTAAAAGGGATTTTAGCCCAGCTGAACCAATACCACAGGCATTTACACAAAGGACTCCCCGAAATTTCTTCCAAGGAAATAACTCGAGACCACCTCCTTATGGTAACAGGTTTACCCCAAGGGGAGGGAGGGCAGGAGCTCCCAAGACCATAAATGTAATAGCTTCCGAATCCTCAAACATCAGTCCTTGGAGATCTCGAGGGACTGGTAATCGGGGAAGGAATGGTAGAGGAAGCGGCACCAGGGGACAGAGCTCTTGGTCTGGAATTTCTCAATCAAACACAAAAGGACCAGCCTGGGTGGACTGTTGGTGGTGTGGAGGACCTCATCTTCGGCATGAATGTCTGGAGAACTCTCAGCGAATAGAAAAAGAACCATCATTAGATGCCCAAAGCAATCATAGAATCCATGCTATCATCAACAACAACCAAGAAGCACATCAATCCACTGTAGTGGAATCTTTAGGTACAATCAATGGAATAAAACTCAAAATATTATTTGACACTGGAGCTACTGATAATTTTATTTCATCTTACGCATTGAATAAATGTGGGTTGGCAGCCTGCAAACAAGACAATTTTATACAGGTAGAAATGGCTTTGGGATACCTTCAATCGGTAGAATTAACTGTTGAGGATTGAAAACTTGATCTAGGAGTATGTTTGACCAAACTAAAAGTATATGTCATGGCCCTAGGAACTTATGACCTAGTGATAGGAATGGAATTGTTAGAGTCTCATCGAGCATGGGTAGACTGTTCCGGGAAAACAATACTTTTCTTGAATGATGTGGGAGAGACAATCCAAATTCAAGGTATTAAGAGAAAATTATCCTTGTGTTTCATCTCAGCCATGCAAATGAAGTGGTGCTTAAGGATTGTCAAGTGTATGCAGTTCAAGAGGTAAGCAAAGAAAAAAGGCCTTCTTTAGATCAGTATCCAATTCTATCAGAATTTCCAAATGTTTTTCCAAAGGAATTACCAGTACTACCTCCTAAGTGATAGCTAGACCTCACCATTGAATTGAAACCTGGTACGGAACCTATATCTAAAACCCCTTACCGAATGACTGCCCCGAAACTTCAATAATTGCAAATACAGCTGAAAGAACTGTTATATGTAGGGCACATTCGACCCAGTGTTTCACCATGGGGTGCTCTTGTAATATTTGTCAAGAAGAAAGATGGTTCATTACGACTGTGTGTGGAATATCAAGATTTAAACCGGGCCACGGTAAAGAATAGGTATCCAATGCCTCACATTGACGAACTTTTCGATTAAATGAAAGGAGCTACAGTATTTTCAGAGATCGATCTGCAATTAGGTTATCATCAACTCAATATTAGCGAGAGTGATGTTTCTAAGACTGCATTCTGCACTCATTTTGGGCATTATGAATTCATTGTGGCGCCATTAAGGTTGACCAATGCACCTGCAGTCTTCATGAACCTTATGAATAGCATTCTCCTCAAATATCTCGACAAATTTGTACAAGTTTTCCTGGGCGATATTCTCATTTATTCTAAGAATGAGAAGGAGCATGAAGAGCATCTTTGGATAGTGTTATCTTGTCTCAGAGAACAAAATTTATATGGAAAATTATCCAAATGCGCTTTCTTTCATAATGAAATCCATTACTTAGGTCATATCATATCAGGTGAAGGAATCTCTGTAGACCCTGAAAAAGGTAAACACAATCAGGGAGTGGCCGATACCTAAGAATGCACATGAAGTGCGTAGTTTTATGGGTTTAGTAGGTTACTAACGAAGGTTTGTAAAGGAATTTTCTAGAATTGCAAAGCCGATCACAAACCTCCAATGCAAGGGTGTTAAGTATGAATGGACTGAGGAATGTGATAAAGCTTTTTATGAACTTAAACGATTATTGACTAGTGCACCGATTTTGCGAGTACCGGATATGGATAAATATTTTACGGTGTATACCGATGCATTTAAGCAAGGGTTAGGTGCGGTATTAATGTAGGAAGGAGGCATAATAGCATACGCTTCAAGAAAATTAAAACCCCGTGAAGAACTTTATGCTACGCATGATTTAGAGTTAGCTGCGGTGGTTTTATCTTTAAAGATGTGGAGACACTACTTGGTAGGGAGAAACTTTGTGCTTAAAAGTGAACACCAAAGTTTGCAGTATTTATTCACCCAGAGAGACTTAACTGCAAGACAAAGATGATGGAGTGAACTCCTAAGTGAATACGATTTTGCGATTTCATATATAAAAGGGAAAGAGAATGTTGTAGCAGATGCTTTAAGTAGAAGACCTCGAATATTCTCCCTCGTACCTATCAAGGTGAACTTAAGAGATCAAGTACTTGAACATCTTGTAAGAAATGGTTGGTAGTTAAAAGTAAGGTCGGGGCTTGAAAGAAACCATTCAAAGGAACCGAAGTTCGAAGGATATGATCTGGAAGAGGACAAAATCCTACGATTTCACGGAAGGATGTATATACCAGATAGTGGAGATCTCCGAAACACCATCTTGAAGGAAGCACACCGAGCAGTGTATTGTGCACATCCTGGGGTAAAGAAGATGTATGTTGACATTAAGAGACTCTTCTTCTGGTCAAGCATGAAAAACGACATTGTCTAATTTGTCGCTAGGTGTCTTGAATGTCAGCAGGTAAAAGTTGATCATCATCACCCAGTAGGTCTCTTACAACAGCACGACATCCCTATGACCAAATGGGAGATAATTTCTATGGATTTTATCATTGGGCTACCTCTTACGCAAAAAAATCATAATGCCATTTTGGTTGTGGTGGATAGATTAACAAAAAGCACCCATTTCATCCCAGTAAGAGATACTTATGAAGTAGCTGATGTAACTTGGGTATTCATAAATGAAATTATCGGATTTCATGGAGTACCTAAGAAAATCATATCCAACAGAGGCCCTCGGTTCACATCAAGGTTCTGGAATTATATGCATTCGGCCTTGGGAACTCAGTTAAATTTGAGTACAGCATATCATCCGGAGACCGATGGGCAAACAGAAAGGTTAAATTAAGTACTTGAGGATATGCTAAGGATGTATGTTATTGACCAACAGTCGCGCTAGGAAAATTACTTACTCTTGGTAGAATTTGCTTACAATAATAGTTATCACAGTTCAATCGGGATGCCACCATTTGAAGCTTTAGATGGGAGACCCTGCAGAACGTCATTGAGTTGCGACAGGTTAGAAGACGGAGTAATTGTAAGAACAGAATTGATCCAAGAGATGGAGGATTAGGTAAAACTGATTAGCCAACGATTGAAAGAGGTTCAGGATAGACAGAAAAGTTATGCTAACGCTCACAGGAAAGATAAAAGATATGTAGTGGGAGATCGGGTTTTCATCCGCATCAGACCAAATAAGAGCACCATTCAGTTTGGGCGGGGGAAAAAATTATCCCTGTTAGACTCCTATACCAATAGGTGTCATTTTTCATGATTGTCTTGATTGAACTATGCAATATGTTCAAACCTTTCTCTTGTGCAAAGGTGTTCCATACTCTTAAAAAAACCAAAAAATCAAAAAATTTAAAAAATGTAAAGAGGGTATACCCTAAAATAAAAATCAAAGGGTAAGAAAAATAAAATGGTCAAAAAAGTGAAAGAAATGAACCCCAAACAAAAATAGACCAAAGAAAGTGTGCAAATCCAAATGCCACTACTATTTCATTTTTTGTAAATAAGTAATTGTGTGCAGCTTGTTAAACTTTGCCACAATTTATGAAGAGTCAAACTATATAAACTTGACTCATTCATTTTTCAATTTCATGTTGTAGAATAGAGAATAAATATCTGACCAAACTATTTAATCTTGGCAGATAAGTAGATAGGTAGAGTTAATAAAAGGTGCTCAACAGTTTAATCTAAGCCCTTGGATGTAATAAGTGTAGAATTAGACAGATTTGCCATGTAAAAGAAAAAAAATATTTATAAGGGTTTGCCAGCCTAAATGCACCCTAATAAAGAAGAGAAAATGGTAGAGTAAAGTAGATAGGGTAGGTATATGGTGTTGCAAAGTTTCATGTGATGAATGATGGTGCTAAATGTGTTTAATCCTTTACTTTCATCACAAGTACTGAAGCAGAAAATACATTGGAAGTATTTCACAGAAGACAAAGTTAGAATCATTAACTTCCCATCTCACTTTCTCCCTAAAAGTTTTACTAATTTCCCCAAAGTGCTAAGGAATTTGAAGATTAGAGGGGCTCAAGTCATTTCCTTGACTTTTGGAGGGACCAGACCCTCGGCCCTGTTAGCGCTCAAATCTACCTTAGGCTGAAATAAGGTAAAACTCAAGGCTACATCAAACCACGCTCAGCCTCGTAGCTAGCCCTACGAGGACAGGAGAGGGCTCTCTCCAGGTCTATCTCGGAAAAGGATCTTCAAAGGGGATGAGATGACTTATAATGAACAATGAATACTGATTTTAGGCTAGTAAAGAGATAGGAATGTTTGATTTTGATTTTTTGGTTTTTTGTTGGATAAATGGGAAAAAACAAATTTGGGTCCGGGGATAAGGCTAGCTCTTTGCAGAATTCGAGTTGGGGCGAGGTAGGCAGTAGTCTTGATGCTTTTGATCGAGTGTATGGATGGATCAGAAAGACAAGGAGCTAAAAAGGGCAAGGATGAACATGGATCCTCTTCAAACAGGCGAAAACATACAAAACTAAACAAATTCAAAGGCAGAGCACTATAAACAATGGATTCAACCTCATCTACTCATTCATTTTAGTTTCAGAAGCATAAGAAGGGATGACATACATTAAACATGAAATAAATTACAATAAACTGAGAGAAAACACCATCAAGAACTGAAAGCCACAAGAATCCCAACAGGTGCTGCAAAACCTCTGATCTTTCCTTAGCCAAAATATGAAAAATATGTACAATAGCGTGCCAAAAGTTTCCCAAGAGTCCAACTTGTAGAATGTCTCAAAAATTACAATATATAGATCACTCTAACCCCTTCCCATGCCTCTAGGGGTCGAATTCCTTCTTCAGGGATCATTTTCAACCAAATTCTAATCAAGGAGCTAAAATCTAGGCAGCTAACAACTTGCCTCTAAAAGAGTGGAAACTGATTCATTTACATGATTTTCACTTTTTTGAGAGTGAATCTTCTAGAATAGGTAAAAATGAGCCAAATTTACATGCCAACCATCAATTTACATCATGAAAACTCAAAAATTTCATCCACAAGCAAAACTGGTCCCAACTGGCCGAAATCCTGAGCTGGAAGGTGAAAAATCAGCCAAAAATCTATATGAGTAGCGCGCCTGAGCTATATGGGTAGTGCGCCTTTCAGCCTGATTTTGAGGCACCTCCCAGCATCCAAATTGAGTTCATGATATCTCGTTGGAAAGCCCTGGATTTTGGTTATCCAAACCAAGTGGAATTTCCCAATTTGGAGCTCATTTGACCCTCCAAAACTTCATTCTCCCACAAGTACTTCCTGCTGGTGCAAAAGGTGGCAGCAAGGTGGTTTTCATGGTGTTTTTGGGCCTTTTGACCATCCAGAACCTGATGAAATGCTTCGGAAATGCCTGAGCATGCATAACTTACCATGGCAAACCCAAAAATGCAAATATTTCCTTCAGCAAGTGTCCCGAACAAAAGTGAGCATATCGACGCGCTACACATATAGCGGAAAAATTTGTTTTTGGACCAAAATATTTCAAAATAACAAATATTTCTCCGAATTTGCTCAAATTCGCAGCGAAGACCCTCAATTATGTATCATGCCCATCCAATGAAGCCTCGGCCAAAATCCGGAGTGGATCAGGCCTTTTCCGCCGTTTTAGTGCTTCGCTCAACCTCCTCTTCAGAATCTTCATTCTTGCCTTGCAGACATGCATGTGGGCCCAATAATGACCTTTCATGTGGCGAAGCATGTCTTTCTCTCTATTGGCCTTTGCGAACAACTTCTCCAGATGAATGTTAACATGTGTGAGGCAAGAATCTCGATCAGTCGGTGTCATATCACCAGGTCTCTTCCGGGCCAATTGTCGATCCTCACGGATTCGACGCAGCTCATAAAGTGTGTGCTCATCCTCCAGCTGTTTGTTACGCTGCTCCAGGTATTTTATCACCCACTGAGCCTTCTGCAATTTATCTTTCAGCGTGTCATTCTCGGCCCTTTTCTCCTAGATTATCTCTTTCAGTTTCGAGCTAGGAGAGTTCGCATCAACATCAACGATTGTGAAATCCATGTCCCGGCCTCCTGATGGTCCCTCATCAAGCATGGGCTTCTGGCCTCTGTCCTGGATCTGTATCTATGCTGAAGAAGAAGGAGAGACCCCTTCCACATCATGTGGAGATAATACTCGCTCTGCTGATGGAGTCGGTGAGACCCCTTCCACCCCGGGTGGAGATAATACTCGCCGTGTAGCTGCAAATAAGGCCCTGTGGCCTCGCTGGTATGTCACATACAATGGAGCACTGATATGCTCAAACTCAAGACTGTCAGGCTGGTGTGAAGGCTCTCCTGCATCATGAACTATCTCAAGAGGTGGCTGTGGCGCTGTGAAGAAGTCACGCGAGATGAAATCCTCCCAAGTGATGCCCTGCTGTGTCAACTGATGTACCACTACGATCTTGATCAGAGCGTAATGATATATACTCCTATGCTGCTGTGCTGGGGTCTTCTTTTGTACAAAAATCACCATCCTCTCTATGTTGTGATACATGAAGTACGGAATGTTCATCATACATACCCTCGTGAAGTGCATCAACAAACGGACATGGTACGCAAAGAGACGCGAGAATCTGCCCTCGCAACTGAAATACCGAATGATGAGTTTCATCAGTGGTGCAAACTCATCCTTCAGGAATCTGAAAGGAAAAACCCTACTCAAGTGCCTCATATACCCAGGTTTGATGTATGGCTCATAGTGGAATTTCTCCAACTGCTGACGTTTGTTCCATTCCTCTCCTATATTTGGTATGCCGGTGGCCTGAGCAATAGTCACTGGTGACAGAATGAAATCTACTCCAGCGAGGTTTACATGGCCATCATGTAAATGTAGAACAAATAGACGAGCTAGTTCACGATGAAGCTGGGTTTGTGAAATCATCTCACATAATCGAAAACATGACTGATACCGAAAACAATCCATTGCAAGCGGACATGCCTGCAATTGAGCCAAAGAAGTAGGCTCCTCCCTGAGATGTTTACCACCTTTTCCACCTTTGTGAGGCCTCCGTGGCACATTACCCTCTGCTGTGGAATCACTGTCAGACTCCTGCTCATAAACTGAATCTGTCTCTGACATGGCTTTGAAAACAAGTTGTCTGCAATATGTGTGTTGATATAGGTGTAGTGAAGTCAAAGGCTTCAATGCATTCTCAAAACCCAAATATATTGCATATGTACCAAAACATCATAAGCAAACAAGTGACAGTGGTAATAGCTCTGTTTTAGTGGCATAAAACAGTCTCTGTTTTGATCACAAGAAAATTTTGACAAATAAGTACCAAATGCAAATGTAGTGTGCAGCCTTTGTAAATGCTGGCCAAGGATTTGTCAATGGACTGTGTTTGTGTTTGGCAATGAAACAATAGCAAGGACAACAGTGGTAATATTATGGAAAAAAACTATGTGAAAACATGAGACTATATGGACAAGTCAACATGAAAGGATGTGACAGCAGTGGTAGAATTGCAAAAAGGCATGAGGATGATGTACATAATGTGCCAGGGCGCCACAAGCAATATAGGTATGAGCACATATACCAATCACGAAAATTTACAAACCCTTCACTAAACTGTCACTATATCTTTTAAAACGCTGAGAATTGAATTTGGCATGAACATAGGGTTTATAGATTTCTCCTCAAGCAATGCTTGTTTCCCAACTTCAAAAAATAACAAAACCTCAATCAAAAATCACTGAGCAATGATTAAAAACCTGTTTGCAAGTGGATGGAGGCATTTGAGCTCGAAATCGGACGCAAAGACAAAATTGTTTCGCTCTGTCGCTATATGGGTAGCGCGCCTACCCAACGGGTAGCGCGCCTTATATGGGTAGCGCCCGTGTTCTCTGCAAAGGGCTGGGGAAGGTTAAGTGGGTAGCGCGCCTCATATGGGTAGCGCGCCTCCTGTATGGGTAGCGCACACCTAGATTCACTGTTCACGGCTATGAAAACATGGCTTCGGCCTTCAAGAACACAAACACGATTTCTGCCTTGAGGTTTTCGAGCAAATGAAATTGTTTGCCATGATTTATATGTGAAGAAAATATCTCATCAAATCAGATTTGATTTAAATTTGTTTGCTAACCCACTTTATAATGTTTCAGCACTTTGACATTTGATCTTTAATACAACGCTTCTCTTTTGGCTTTTCTGAGTTTTGGACTGATAATATTTTGTTGTCTTTTGCAGGGATCCAGCACTTGGATTAGGAAAAGATCAGAGGCTTGCTCTGAAGTTTCTTATGGTGAAATAGATACAATTATTACAAAAATGAAATTAGACAATTTCTAGTTCCAAAACAGAGTTTTGGACTAGAAATGTCTTCAAATGCTTTTGATAATAAAAATATGAAACGAGAAATTTTTGGAACCAACCTCATGGCCTGCGGGCTTTTATGACATGTATGCAAAGGACTTGAAAACCCTAGACTCTAGGACTAAAGACTCTTTTTAACGAAACTAATCATTTATGACAATGAATGCAATGACTATGAACTTCAGTGATTTTTGAGGAATTTTAATTAGCCCTGCAGGTATAAGCATGAGGAAACACAAGACAACCAGACCCCCTCGTCAGTAAATGGCATGCTCCTAGCAAAATTCAACGAAGTGGAACGAGCGAGACACCTAAGAATGATATGCAAAAAGCGAACTGATCTCTGATGGAGGGCTGTAAGGACCGACTCTAACATTGGCTCCAATGGGGATGGTGGCTCCGAGGAGATGCCAAGAACGACAGATCTCTGGGGGAGTCAGACAGTGCCTTCATCCATTGGGCGATGGAGTCATTATTTCAACAGATAACACAAAACTTTTGATACATTTATTGACTGCAAATTTGACTGAAAAGCAACTGAAACTTGACCAAAACTAACTCGACTCTAAGACTGAAAAGACTGATAGAAATGACTTGAGAAACTTCAAACAACCAACCTCCATCTCCAGAATTATAGCCTTCGCTTCGGGCCCCAGACTGAAGATGAGAGATCAGTACACACTTGTAATAAAACAGAAGTGAAATGATATATACAATGATGATGAAATCAGCAGAAAATACTCAGAAGTGGTATCGCTTTAGCAGCCGACCATTGATCGGCCCTCCAGGACAATCATCTCCATTCATTTCCTTGAGAAGAAAGGCATTTTGACCACGATACGCTGCAATCTTAAAAGGACCCTTCCATAAGTTTTCAAATTTACCGTGCTTTCCCTTATCTTCATTCCGAGCATCCCATTTCAAAACCACCTCATCCAACTGAAACTTATCTGCTTTTGCCTTTCTGTCGTAGATCTTCTTTATGCGCTCCTGCAACTTGAAAGTATTTTGAAATACCTCCTCCTGTGTCTGCTGTAAATGAATCATATGATTAATCCTCCGCTGCATGGGATCTTCCTCACTACCAGCTTCCTGAAGCAATTTGACCACCGGGACAGCAAGCGAAGTAGGAAAAACCATGTCTATTCCGTACACCAACTCGAAAGGAGACATGCCAATAGACTTTTTCTGACTTACCCTATCAGCCCACAGTGCATTCACTAATTTCTTGTGCCAGCCCTTTTTATTGATTTCCAACAATTTCTTAATGATATTCACCAAGGACTTATTTGAAGATTCCGCCAAGCCATTTCCTTGCGGATGGTAGGCGGTCGAATGTCCCAAGCTGATATTGTACTTATAACAAAATTCAACCATCCTTTTCGACTTGAAGGCCGCTGCATTATCTGTGATTATTTTACTAGGACACCCAAAACGTGACAGAATATTGTTTTCAAGAAAAGAGATAATTACCGCATCCGTGGCCTGTCGAGTGGGAATCGCTTCGATCCACTTTGTGAAGTAGTCTGTAGCTGTCAATATCCATCTATGCTATCCGGAAGATGCTGGGTGGATTTCCCCGATGAAATCCAATCCCCACTGCTGGAATGGTGCACTAAATTCAATTGGTTTGAGAGGCAAAGGTTGTAATTTTTGCTTCCCTTCGAAAATTTGACACTCGTGACAATTCTTAACAGCCTTATATACATCAGAAAACAAAGAAGGCCAATAATACACTGCCCTTAGAATCTTATTCGCTGTGGTCTTCCAAAACAAATGGCCTCCGCAGTCACCTCTGTGAAATTCCTCCAAAACTATTTTAGCTTCCTCCTCTACCAAACAATTCAACAACACTCCCCCAGGGTCTTTCCAATACAACGCAGAATTAAATTTACAAAATTTTGCAGCTCTCAAATTCAATGTTCTACTCTTATTTCTAGGCATCCCGGGAGGTGGAGATAAATTCTGAAGCACGTATAAAATGTCAGCATACCAAGGGGAAGAAACAAAAATATCAGATACCTGAACTGACGTACTTTCCTCATCTTCATCGGACATGGCAGCGATCAAATTTATATCTAGAGCATGCAGATTTGTTTCAGCCATGAGCTTGGCGAGTCCTTGTCCTTTGATCAGCTTGGTCGGTTTAATCTTCACATCGTATTCTAACAACGCAGCGATCCACTTACCCCCTCTTCCCTCTGGATCTGCCTGTACCAAAACATCTTTAACTGCTGTGTTAGGAACATATGCTATAATGTGGGAATGCAGTATATACACACGGAAATCTTTCAAGGCCTTTACAAGCGCAAGTTCTTGTTTCTCAATAATATTGTATTTCAATGCTCCATCCCTTATAATCTGACTGAAAAAAGCAATGGGCTTCTCAACTCCATCCCTTTTTTGCATTAAAACAACTGCCAATGTGTGCTCAGAAGCAAAAGAAAACAAAATGAAGTCCTGTGTGTAGTCCGGGCTGATTAAGATAGGGGCTGAAGAAAGATTTAACTTTACCAAATTGAATGATTTCACCACTTCTTCTATCCACTTTACCTGACTGTCCTTTTTCAGCATGTTCGTGATTTCTCTAAGATGCTCTGCAAGATTTGGAATGAAACGACGCAGAAAATTCATTTTACCATTAAATGACTGTATTTATTTCTTGTTCCGGGGTTGTTCAATTTATTGTATGGCTTCAACACGTGCAGGGTCAAATCAAATGCTGTCTTTCGATATGATGTGGCCAAGGAGCTTGCCTTCATCCATGGCAAAAAGAATTTTTTTCAGATTCAGCGAAATGCCATATTTTCTGCACTTCTGGAAAACAATTTTCAAATGATATAAATGTTCCTCATCAGAATTTGAAAACACAGTTAAATCATCAAGGTAAGCAACCAAAAATACATCTTTCTCGTTGGCAAAAGCCATGTCCATTGCACGCTGAAAGGTGGCACCTGCATTCTTCAAACCAAATGGCATTTTTGCATAATGAAACATTCCCCATGGAGTGGTGAACGCAGTCTTGTCATGATCATCTTCATGCACTAAGATTTGGTTGTATCCTAAGTAGCCGTCGAGTAGTGACATCCTTGATGCTCCAACTACTCGCTGCAATATATGGTCCATTTTTGGCAGCGGATAATTTTCTTTTAATGATACCTTGTTCAAATTTCTGAAATCGATACATAAACGGATCTCACCTGTTTTCTTTCTCACAGGCACCAAATTTGATATCCAATCTGAAAATCGGATAGGCACAATGATTCCTGACTTATACAACCTGTTTACCTCTTTTTCAATCGATGGTAGCAACTTTGGATTGATTCTCCTCAACTTTTGACGAAAAGGCTTCTGATTTGGTTTAATGGGGATAGTATGCTGAATGATGTTAGTGTCATATGTTTTTAGATCTGAGTAATCCCATGCAAAAGCATCAGAAAATGAAGACAACAATTTCACATACTCTGCCTTTACCTTTGGTGACAATGACTTTGATAACTTAACCATCTTGGGATTCTCAGCTGTCCCAATATTTACCTCTTCAACCCCTTTCTCCGTCGACCTCAATGTCGGTTTGCGGGCTACATCATCTTGATCAAACAGTTCTTCCAAAGGAATCAATCCCTTAGAAATGATGTTATCTTTAAGTTGCAACACTTCCATTTGATTTATTTGTATATCATCATTACCATCATCATGTTCTGTATCTATGGAGGTGTCTTTAAACTTACCCTTATTCTGCAGAAAATCACTAATCTCCTCGTCATCCTGAAAGACTTGCCAACATCGTTGATTGTCTGGAACGGTGGGGCGGTGTTTCACATGAATCTCGAACTTGTTGCTGGAATTCATTGGAATTTTTAAATTGCTTGCTGCCTTAGCAAGTCCATCAGCAACACCATTTTGTATGCAAGGCACACATGTCAAGGTATGATCAGAAAATAATTTTAGAATGTCTAAAACTGCATTACGGTAAGCCCTCATGCGAGGATGCTTGGCCTGAAACTCACCTTTAACCTGCTTTATCACCAACTCTGAATCACCATACACTGCAATCCGTTTCGCTTTCAGCTTTCTAAGAATCTTAAGGCCAGCAATTAGAGCCTCATATTTCGCTTCATTATTAGAACAATCAAATGCTAGCTTGTAGGAACACACTCTCACATTGCTTGGAACCTTATCCGGAGCGGAAAATGGACTAAAAATCCAAACACCAATTCCAGCACCGTCACTACCCACTGCGCCATCAAAATCCATGGTCCAAAGACCATCTTCATCGTCCTCTAAATGTTGAAATTGCGCCAGCTCTGTTTTTCCTGTTTTCTGCCCATTGTCTTCAACTGATTGCTCCATAGTAGCTTGTTTTTCTCTTCTTTATTTTTGCAGAACTTCTCTAAAATTCTCAGTAATTTCTGGTATATCTTCCGCCTGAACTAATTGACTATCTATATCATTAAAACTATCAGCAAATAAAACAAACGATTCTAAGTCGGTATGTACATAATTTACAGGATGATTGATTGGCTTCTCCTTGCTGGTTATCATGTATTTCATCTTCTGCTCTTGATATAAATTTCTCATTTGACCAAAGACTGGAATTGTAGCATAGGAAAAATCTAACTGAAGTGTACCTTTCAACTTTGCTCCCCAAGATCTTGAAAGGAGCATTCCAAATCGTGGGGGAATGTCCGCCACAACCACATCCATTAAGACATTCTTTGCTGGAATTTGATCTAAGCTTACAACCAAATCTTTGATGAGTCCTATACACCTCACACAGCTGGAATCAAATGAATAAAAATCATGATATTTTCTTGTAATGTCTAGTCCCAATTTTTCCATGATCGCCTTTGGCATCAAATTGTGCAAAGCACCCGAATCGAACATGGCATTGTGCAAAACATATTCATGCAACCTCAAACTGATATAAAAGGGAGGAACATCACTGTCAGGGGACTCACCATCTAATGTAGGCCCGAAAATCAATTCTGGCTGATCATCCTCAACATTTACCGTATCTAACATTGGATCAAAGTTCAGAATTTTGGAGACTTGACCGCGGTAGCTACTGTTCTTCATGATTTCTGTCAAAGGAATAGATATTTTTAATTTGGAAATTTCATTTTCCAAACTAAATGCGAAACTTTTTCGACTTCTTTGACCGGAACTTCCTTCTTTTCAGCCTTATCTTTCACTATGTTTGGCTAATTTACCTTTTCTACTGATGATACTTTACTAGCTGCGGGATCAATTGTCTCTTTTCCTTTCTTCTGTGGTATTGGTGAATCTTCCTTTGGTGCTGAAGCTTCTTTTCGTTTCTGAATTGGATTTATGGGCACATCTCGGTTTCTCAATGAGTATTGCTTCTGTTGAGCGGACAAAGCATTCAAATATCCTCTTTGGTAATCATCTAACTCTTCCTCTAAATCTGCATCATTTGCTAAAATGAAATCTTCATCTTTCTGTGCAGCTGAACTTTCTCCATATTCTTAATCCTCAGTAATATAAATAGGCAGATCGTCGGGAGTGAAGAAATGATTTTTCTCACCTGCTACATCATCATCATCGTCTGAATCTTGACTCACAAAATTCTGCAAAAGAGGTGTCTTAATCTGCTGCTGGGCTGCCGGCTCTTGTGGTCTTTGTTCACGCTGCTTAATTCTGAACTGTGGCTGTTGCTGGCCACGGTAGTTTGGATTCCGAATCTGCGTTTCTGGTTTTTCAAGTGTCATCCTTTTGAACATTTTTTCCATCTCACGAAGCAAGTGCTGTTCGGATGTAGATGTGGAAGGCTCTTCCTTTATAGTCACTCTTTTCTCTGCTTTCAACTGTGCTCTCTTATCATTCAGATTCGCCTCAACACTAACGACAATCTTCTGCATATCTTCTAAGGTAGGCGGATCTCTGTCACGTAGCGAATAAGCCATCTCCAGATCAAAACCATCCGGGAATTTAAGAAGAGCTGACTTTTTAGACGGTCTTAAGTCATCTGGAATTGCATTATACACTGTATTGAATCTGATAATATAATCCTGAACGGACTCACCAGGATTACGCTTAATGTTTGTATACTCTGAAGTGATCTACAGCGGATCTTTTTTCATCTCCCATCGATCTAAAAATTGTGTTTGAAGCTCTTGCAATGTATTGATACTTCTGGCCTGTAGAGCTCTGAACCATTTATGAACCTCTCCTCCAAAAGTCTGGGCAAAAAATCTCATTGAAAAATTTTCTGCATCAACTTCATGCAGGTCCAAAAAGTATGTCATCCGGATAATATGTTGCTGAGCTGATATACTCTATGGTGTGCCATCAAATATGGGAATCTTGCTCTGGTAATCAGCAGGCATAGGATCTAAATTGGCCAGCAAAGAAAGAGGTGCAAATATGGCTGCCATGACTCTTGGCGGATTTATAATCTGCTATCTCGGAGAAACAGGAGGACTGGGAGTAGTAGGTGAACGAGGTGTATGTGGTGGAGACGGAGGAGAAACTACTGCTGATTGCTGATCAGAAATCTCAGGCTGAACAGGAATGGTAGGGATAAAGGAAGGTTCAGTGGGAATCCGTGAACTAGATGCAACTTCAGATGGTCCAAGAGTTTGTGAAGCAGATTCAGTGAATTCGGGAATGTTGGTAGCCACAATGGAATTTTGCAACTGTCTTTCCAAGTGATATGAAACAAATCTGAATTGCAAATCTTCAAAAAAAAATGGATCCGGAACTAATCTTGATAATTCAGTTTCAGAAAAATTTACAAATAAGGATGTTTCAAATCGTTCATCAAAAGGAATTTCGTCAACATATATAATTTTCACAGGACAGGATGCAGATCTAGAAAGCGATCTGGAACTTCCAGAACTCTCTTGACTTTCTCTTTCAGAAATTTCTTGACTTCCTTGTCTTCTAAGAATCCTAGGAATCAGATTTGGATTTTCAAATATCGTTGGTGGATTAGGGTCAGGATTTGACCTAGTATTCCTTCTTGAAGCCAGTGTATTGATCTTCTCGGGAAAATTTCAAGGAACACAATCAATTATTTTCAGCCTTTCGACTTCTAGACTCAATCATCCAAAAGTCTAGAACGAACAAGTATACTGGGGTGATTTGCAAATCAAGTTCTGCATTCACAAGCTTACCAGAGATCGACTGAAGCAGCGTTTATCTACTTCCGCTTATGCATGGCAAAAGCGTTTTGAAAGCTACCTGGCGTGACTTCAGACTCCGTCTAAGACTCATGAAACAAACACATCAACAAGAAACCCATTTAGAGTTCCCCAATATGGTCGCCACTATGTTAGCGCTCAAATCTACCTTAGGCTGAAATAAGGTAAAACTCAAGGCTACATCAAACCATGCTCAGCCTCGTAGCTAGCCCTACGAGGACATGAGAGGGCTCTCTCCGGGTTTATCTCGGCAAAGGATATTCAAAGGGGCTGAGATGAATTATAATGAACAATGAATACTGATTTTAGGCTAGTAAAGAGATAGGAATGTTTGATTTTGATTTTTTGGGTTTTTGTTGGATAAATGAGAAAAAACAAATTTGGGTCCGAGGATAAGGCTAGATCTTTGCAGAATTCGAGTTGGGGCGAGGTAGGCAGTAGTCTTGATGCTTTTGATCGAGTATATGGATGGATCAGAAATATAAGGAGCTGAAAAGGGCAAGGATGAACATGGATCCTCTTCAAACAGGTGAAAACATACAAAACTAAACGAATTCAAAGGCAGAGCACTGTAAACAATGGATTCAACCTCATCTACTCATTCATTTTAGTTTCAGAAGAATAAGAAGGGATGGCATACATTAAACATGAAATAAATTACAATAAATTGAGATAAAACACCATCAAGAACTGAAAGCCACAAGAATCCCAACAGGTGCTGCAAAATCTCTGATCTTTCCTTAGCCAAAATATGAAAAATATGTACAATAGTGTGCCAAAAGTTTCCCAAGAGTCCAACCTGTATAATGTCTCAAAAATTACAATATATAGATCACTATAACCCCTTCCCATGCCTCTAGGGGTCGAATTCCTTATTCAGGGATCAGTTTCAACCAAATTCTAATCAAGGAGCTAAAATCTAGGTAGCTAACAACTTGCCTCTAAAAGAGTGGAAATTGATTCATTTACATGATTTTCACTTTTTTGAGAGTGAATATTCTAGAATAGGTAAAAATGAGCCAAAGTTACATGCCAACCATCAATTTACATCATGAAATCTCAAAAATTTCATCCACAAGCAAAACTGGTCCCAATTGGCCGAAATCCTGAGCTAGAAGGTGAAAAATCAACCAAAAATCTATATGAGTAGCGCTCCTAAGCTATATGGGTAGCGCACCTTTCAGCCCGATTTTGAGGCACTTCCCGGCATCCAAACGGAGCGCATGATAGCTCGTTGGAAAGCCCTAGATGTTGGATATCCAACCCAAGTAGAATTTCCCAATTTGGAGATCATTTGAACCTCCAGAACTTCATTCTCCCAGAAGTACTTCCTGTTGGTGCAAAAGGTGGCAGCAAGGTGGTTTTCATGGTGTTTTTGGGCCTTTTGACCATCCAGAACCTGATGAAATGCTTCGGAAATGTGTGAGCATGCATAAATTACCATGAAAAACCCAAAAAATCAAATATTTCCTTCAACAAGTGTCCCGAACAAAAGTGAGCATATCGACGCGCTACCCGTATAGCGGAAAAATCTGTTTTTGGACCAAAATATTTCAAAATAACAAAAATTTCTCCGAATTTGCTCAAATTCGGAGCGAAGACCCTCCATCATGTATCATGCCCAGCCAATGAAGCCTTGGCCAAAATCCAGAGTGGATCAGGCCTTTTCCGCCGTTTTAGTGCTTCGCTCAACCTCCTCTTCAGAATCTTCATTCTTGCCTTGCAGACATGCATGCGGGCCCAATAATGACCTTTCATGTGGCAAAGAATGTCTTTCTCTCTATTTTCCTTTGCCAACAACTTCTCCAGATGAATGTTAACATGCATGAGGCAAGAATCTCGATCAGCCAGTGTCATATCACCAGGTCTCTTCCGGGCCAATTGTCGATCCTCACGGATTCGACGCAGCTCATAAAGTGTGTGCTCATCCTCCAGCTATTTGTTACACTGATCTAGGTATTTTATCACCCACTGAGCCTTCTGCAACTTATCTTTCAGCGTGTCATTCTCAACCCTTTGCTCCTGGATGATCTCTTTCAGTTTCGAGCTAGGAGAGCTCGCATCAACATCAATGATCGTGAAATCCGTGTCCTGGCCTCCTGATGGGCCCTCATCAAGCATGGGATTCTTGCCCCTGTCCTGGATCTTTATCTGTGCTGAAGAAGAAGGCAAGACCCCTTCCACATCATGTGGAGATAATACTTGCTCTGCTGATGGAGTCGGCGAGACCCCTTCCACCCCGGGTGGAGATAATACTCGCAGTATAGCTGCAAATAAGGCCCTGTGGCCTCGCTGGTATGTCACATACAATGGAGCACTGATATGCTCAAACTCAGGACTGTCAGGCTGGTGTGAAGGCTCTCCCGCATCATGAACTATCTCAAGAGGTGGTTGTGGCGCTGTGAAGAAGTCACGGGAGATGAAATCCTCCCAAGTGATGCCCTGCTGTGTCAACTGATGTACCACTACGATCTTGATCAGAGCATAATGATATATACTTCTATGCTGCTGTGCTGGGGTCTTCTTCTGTACAAAAATCATCATCCTCTCTATGTTGCGATACATGAAGTACGGAATGTTCATCATACGTACCCTTGTGAAGTGCATCAACAAACGGACATGGTACACAAAGAGACACGAGAATCTTCCCTCGCAACTAAAATACCGAATGATGAGTTTCATCAGTGGTGCAAACTCATCCTTCAGGAATCTGAAAGGAAAAACCCTGCTCAAGTGCCTCATATACCCAGGTTTGATGTATGGCTCATAGTGGAATTTCTCCAACTGCTGACGTTTTTTCCATTCCTCTCCTATATTTGGTATGCCGGTGGCCTGAGCAATAGTCACTGGTGACATAATAAAATCTACTCCAGCGAGGTTTACACGACCATCATGTAAATGTAGAACAAATAGACGAGCTAGTTCACGATGAAGCTGAGTTTGTGAAATCATCTCACAGAATCGAAAACATGACTCATACCGAAAAAAATCCATTGCAAGCGGACATGCCTGCAATTGAGCCAAAGAAGTAGGCTCCTCCCTGAGATGTTTACCACCTTTTCCACCTTTGTGAGGCCTCCGTGGCACATTACCCTCTGCTGTGGAATCACTGTCAGACTCCTGCTCATAAACTGAATCTGTCTCTGACATGGCTTTGAAAACAAGTTGTCTGCAATATGTGTGTTGATATAGGTGTAGTGAAGTCAAAGGCTTCAATGCATTCTCAAAACCCAAATATATTGCATATGTACCAAAACATCATAAGTAAACAAGTGAAAGTGGTAATAGCTCTGTTTTAGTGGCATAAAACAGTCTCAGTTTTGATCACAATAAAATTTTGACAAATAAGTACCAAATGCAAATGTAGTGTGCAACCTTTGTAAATGTTGGCCAAGGATTTTTCAATGGACTGTGTTTGTGTTTGGCAATGAAACAATAGCAAGGACAACAGTGGTAATATTATGGCAAAAAACTATGTGAAAACATGAGACTATATGGACAAGTCAACATGAAAGGATGTGACAGCAGTGGTAGAATGGAAAAAAGGCATGAGGATGATGTACATAATGTGCCAGGGTGCCACAAGCAATATAGGTATGAGCACATATACCAATCACAAAAATTTACAAACCCTTCACTAAACTGTCACTATATCTTTTAAAACCCTAAGAATTGAATTTGGCATGAACATAGGGTATATAGATTTCTCCTCAAGCAATGCTTGTTTCCCAACTTCAAAAAATACCAAAACCTCTTTCAAAAATCACTGAGCAATGATTAAAAACCTGTTTTTAAGTGGATGGAGGTGTTTGAGCTCGAAATTGGACGCAAAGACAAATTGTTTGGCTCTGTCGCTGTATGGGTAGCGCGCCTACCCAACGGGTAGCGCGCCTTATATGGGTAGCGCCTGTGTTCTCTGCAAAGGGCTAGGGAAGGTTAAGTGGGTAGCGCGCCTCATATGGGTAGCGCGCCTCCTGTATGGGTAGCGCGCACCTCCAATCACTGTCCACGGCTATGAAAACACGGCTTCGGCCTTCAAGAACACAAACACGATTTCTGCCTTGAGGTTTTCGAGCAAATGAAATTGTTTGCCATGATTTATATGTGAAGAAAATATCTCATCAAATTAGATTTGATTTAAATTTGTTTGCTAACCCACTTTATAATGTTTCAGCACTTTGACATTTGATCTTTTAATACAACGCTTCTCTTTTGGCTTTTCTGAGTTTTGGACTGATAATATTTTGTTGTCTTTTGCAGGGATCCGGCACTTGGCTTAGGAAAAGATCAGAGGCTTGCTATGAAGTTTCTTATGGTGAAATAGATACAATTATTACAAAAATGAAATTAGACAATTTCTAGTTCCAAAACAGAGTTTTGGACTAGAAATGTCTTCAAATGCTTTTGATAATAAAATATGAAACGAGAACTTTTGGAACCAACCTCATGGCCTGCGGGCTTTTACGACATGTATGCAAAGGACTTAAAAACCCTAGACTCTAGGACTAAAGACTCTTTTTTAACGAAAACAATCATTAATGACCATGAATGAAATGACGATGAACTTCAGTGATTTTTGAGGAATTTCTAAATAGCCCTGCAGGTACAAGCATGAGGAAACACAAGACAACCAGACCCCCTCGTCAGTCAATGGCATGCTCCTAGCGAAATTCAACGAAGTGGAACAAGCGAGACACCTAAGAATGATATGCAAAAAGTGAAATGATCTCTGACGGAGGGCTGTAAGGACCGACTCTAACAGTTACCAAAATGAGAAAAACTGCTTAAGGCTCTATTTTTCATCATTTTCACTCCTCCTTTACTCATAAACAAACCCCATTTTTCACCCATTATTCCCTTCATAAAAGCCCTCCATTTAACCTTCATTTGATTCTCAAACCATCAAAACCCTCCTTTAAACCTTATATTTCCCTTTTAATTGGTTTTAAAACCTATCCTTTCATCTATCAGAACCTTCATTTTGGCTTAAAAATCACTATTTTGGGCCTAAAAATAGTCTTTTTACATTATAAAGGCATTAAGCCCCTGATGGCTTATTACCTTAAGCCTTTTTCCTCCATGTGGCCGAAGCCTCATAGTCGAGCACTTAAAAGGTCTAAAAACCCTCTCCGAACCCTTCTTTCCTTTATTTTTTGCATTACCCCGACAATGTGTTTTAAACAATTATGGATCATTGATCTCTGTAGATCAATAGCCATCAGGCCTTATCCTTCCGCCCGATCCCCTGCCTTACCTTTTCCTCCGTTCATATAACCCCACTCCATCTTTCAATCCTAACCATCCATTCAAAAGATCAGACGATCAAGATTTAACCCTATAAACCTGATATCCTATTTCCCCCGTCCACTACGCACCAAAAAACCACATGTCATCGAAGGGCCCACTCATCTTTCCACCCATGCATCTTTCCCTCCATCGCGTTCGATCCGCATCGTCAGATCTGACGCCTCTGATCCGACGGCTTACGTTGCATTTCACGTAATTTTTACGCCTAAACGTTAACGCCAAAAAAAAAAAATACGCGAAATGGGCGATATTCGGAGGGACGCGTGTCAAAAGGTGTATGGAATCGCGTTTTTTCGACCAAAATCCTAAACCGCCTGAACACTGCGTGAAAACCATTAATGGTTCTCCACTATACCACTGTCCTCGCCCACTTTTCTTTTTCATCTTTTAATCCTGGCTGTCGATCTCTGAGATCGGACGGTCCCGTTTTAACCCTGTCCTCGTTTCACTTTCCACCTGATTTTCTTCCAAAACATTTCACCAAGCGATCTCGACCGTTGATTATTCTAATCCAATGGCTTTCGTTCACCCTCGCGCCCAAAAACCTCCAAAGTCAGTTTTAACCTATTCTCGCAGGTTTTTTATAATTTTTGTTTGTTTTGTGCAGGATATATGGGTTTTCCCATAGTTTTAAAATAATGCTAAGGCCGGGGATGACGATCCACAAGCCATTATCCACCAAGAAAGGGAATCTACAAGGTTCAAACTATGATTCTACCCGTGCCTCATGAGCATTGGTGATATCATGAAACCCTTTGCGCACCTACAAACATGCAAACACAGTCAGAATCCATTAAATGAAGAGTATCAGCGTTAAAAACACAGGATGAAAGTATAAAGTGAACAATTAAATATTTTGATCAGATTTTAAAGGGATTAAGGTACAAATTCAAGAATCAAAGGCCTAATCCGCAGTCAGCAAGGAATAAAAGACCCGAAGATGAAGATCAAGGCTAATTAAGCCTAAACACAGACCAAAAAAGCAAATTGAAAGTGTTTTAAGGAAAAAAAAAAGAAAAATATCAGTAAAGGAGGCCTCCACTTCCACATCATAGGCCAATTATCCTCTTCAACTACCAAAGTGCCACCTGCAGCTTTCATAAATCAACAGAAGGCATAGTTATTGTCTAGTCAATGATATTTTGTTTAAAGACAGCCAAAGTTATTGCCAGCTTGCCTAAAAGAGTTTTAAAGTCAACAAAATCTACCAAATAGCTTAATACTTAATGAAAACCAATTAATACAGAGGAAATATCAGAAATCTTCTCTGTTGAGTTTCTCAAAGGCAAAGAAGCATTAACTTGTATTAATTGAACTAGAGACCTCTTCTTCCATCCCACCTCCTCATTTCTTCTATAAATACTTCTGAAGAAGATGAGTTGTTGGTAGGTTGTTGGATTTCTGATGTAATAAGTTGTTGTATCGAATCATTGTTGAATGTAAATAAATTCTGAAGCTTTAAAGCTCTGTTAAGTTATTGAAGAAGTTAGGCTTAGAAGAGAAGTTGTTGTTGTGATGAAACATTGGACATGTAGTTTGTAACTGGATTGACAATCAATATACAAGCTGATTTTTGGGATCCTGGTCTATATCATCGGTGAAGTACCTCTTACTGTTATTGTTTTCCTTTCATGTATGCCATTTTGTTCACTTTTATTTGATAAAGAACACCAAGCATAGAGCTAGGATTTACTGTTAAAAGTACCCTACTCTCACTGATAAGCTTTATCTTTATGTTTTCCTCCAATTGTGTATTTGAGAATGACTTAAGTGTAAACATTATCAAGGAATGTTGGTTAGTCCATGCCTTGATGTGCAAAACTTGAAAGGAAGTTCTTGAATTATATTTTCATTACATGCTAAGAAGAGTTAAACTAGAAAGGTTTATGGTTAGCCCTGTCTTCTAGTTCTTTCTCCAAAGTTTGTTTGAAATTTTCCCTAAGAGTATGCTAAAGCAGGCTTTGATTTTAATGTATCTTGCTTGATCTTAAGTTTCACTTTTGTTTTCTTATTTGTTTTCATCCCTTCTGAAAGTAGTCTAGTGAGATTACTGGATTTTTTTCTGATAAGTTAGCTTTAATACAAGCTTGTCCAAAGAAGTTTATGGTTAGCCCTGTCCTTTGGTTGGTTTTAAATAGTTGCTTAAAAAGGCTTTTATTATATGGAAAGTTGATAAATCCTTGTTGAAATTATTGGCTTTTTCCACTTTCTCAACACTTTTAATGTTCCACTCCATCATTTAATCTAAAGGATCTTTTCATATAGATAACTTGCCCCTTGGACCACTCTTGAAGTTGTTGTACGATTAGACCCTTTTGTGACTCCATTGCCCAATGGTTTAAATCTGCTTCACACTAATCCTATTTGCTGAACATTTCTCAATATACTTGCATCTTCACCTTTTGAACTCTTTCATTTTGTGATATTCCATCCAATTAAAGATCATACCCGACCAACCAAACAAACAAAAAACCCTTGTTCTTAATAACTAGCCTAATATCATACTAAAACCTTAAAAGATAAATCAATCTTTGCACTTATAGAGAGATCCCTCTCTGGATTCAGGAGGGTTAGATCCTAGAATCCCAAAGTGGTTTTTGATGTAGTCTCTGCAGCATTTAGTCTTGCCACTCTACTAAATTACAGAGGCCTAACACAAAACTTATATTAATAAGAAAAGAATCTTGAAATTCTACATGGGATAAACATCGAAACCAGGCTTTGTGGGACTCGGGTTAAAACCAAAGTAATCCTTCATAATAAGTGCATTTAACATTAAACTCTTATACTTACCTTATCGACTTTTGCAATACCAAATGGTGCACCGCATATATCCATCGCATTACAAATCTATGTCACATCGCAATATTACAATATTACACCATATCGCAAACGTATATCCTTTAACTGAATGTGACATGCGATGGCGATGTCACATCGCAATATCACAACCCAAGAAATATCGCATTTTGCAAAACTGAGCCCATCGCAGATCATAAAATTTATCTCTTTCTACCGAACGCGATATGCGATTGAACCATATGCTGACACGTGGCTCCTAATTTCTCCCACCTCATCTTTTTGATGTGATCTTGACCGTAAATCTCCACTTCATCTCTGCGATATGATCCTAACCATCCATTTTTCTTACTTCAATTCTACGATTTGATCTCCACCATCCATTAAACCTCACACTTTCATTCAAAAATATTTTAAGTTTTGGGGAAAATCGTGGTTTCGGCCTTCGGGAAAATGTACTATATTTCCTCCTATCTACAACTGTAATTACTTCACGAGCTTTAAATGTTGCAATCTTGAAACCTCGCCACTTTACGCCATTCAGATCTCAACAACGAGCTTGATTTAATTACACATGTTTGGCACAATGCTCCTTTAACGCATAGATGAACTATGTTGATTACACGGGTTCTACATATTAATTTCACAATCCTCCATAGCGTTAAAACCCTCCTGAGCTTTATTATGGTTATTTAATCATACCTAGAAACGATTCTCGTCGCTTCTCTGCTTAATTTAGCTCCTCCATTCTGTAAGAAATCAGATAGTACAACTATCTATACATGTCTAGATTTCTTAAAACACACAGTTAAATGCAATTCCAAATAAAATAATTCTTCATTACATTCAATTAAAAATATTGTACATACAAATTATGTCGATCCTTGTTTCCACCTATTCGATTCATATTTTCTTTAAAAATGGCCTTCTCTGATCCTTCTCTCTGCCCATAGGCTTAAAATCAAATCTCTTCTATTTACTATCTAAGAATATGGTCCCTTAATACCTTTGAGGCTTACAAATATATACAAAAGGTTTTGCAACAAATTTTGGTTCAGATCCTCAATCTTCTCAGCCAAATCCTAATAATGCTCTAAATCCACTTTTGACTCAACTAATTCCTAAGGATCCTCTCTAGTTCCATAAAATCATGAAACCAATTTCTAATCTAAGATTTACAATATTTCAGAATCTCTCAATCCTCACCAATCACTCATGTTCTACTATATTCAAGAACATTTACAAATATGCCTCACAATATTTAATTAAATCCTATTCTAAATGTCTCACATAAAATCCACTCAAAACATTGAAAATTACATTAATTAAATACTTAGGGAACCAACTCCCTTGAAAATATAAGACCCCCTAGATTCTACTAAATGTGTAAAATTTGGAACCTTGATGCTCCTACATCAATCTCCAACGCAAATTTATATTAGACCTCCATGTCCATCCATAGATTTTCCTGCGTAAATGTAACTATGTTCGCTAACTCATTGAGATCATCCTCTGTAAGTGTCAGGACCTCTTGTCTTGCGTTCTTGCATCCCTTTTGTTTCTTGCGCAATCCACCCACGGGCTAAGTGTTGCGCTTTGTGCCTTTAGATGTTTCTACGTCTCTGGTACCCTTAGGCGCAGAGACATTTTTTTTCGGCACTGTGGTGGTGTCAATGGTTTCTCCTGTTGTAGTCGGGGTTGGTTCCTTCTCAACAAGTTTCTATGTTTCTGCAGGCTTTTCAGTAGCCTTCTCCGTGGATTTTCTTGTCGGAGTGTGCAGTTGTGTCGGGGGAGTCTGTTAGCCACCTATAAAATTTGTCATATCAAATGGTGGCTAAATAATTTTTGAAGCCTTCAAGAAACAAGTTTCATTGCAAAATTGTTAATTCTTGAAGTCTTGTGAAGGCATCATGTCCTTTGATTGATCTTCACTGTTGTTTCCCTCTTAAAACTCTGAAATTCTGTTGTTTTCCCTCAAAGAAAAAGACTACAGAAAATTCCATTTTTTCCCTCATTTTACCCCTCCATTCACTGCAAAATTAACCTTCATCTTATTCCCTTCTTCCCTTCGTAAAATCCATTTTATAAGGTTTGAAACTCATTTTTGAACCTTACCGAAACCCCCAAATCCATTGAAAAACCTTGAAGAAATCATAAAAACACTTTTTTTTTTTTTTTATTACAAGCTTTAGCCCCTTTGGGCTAAGCCCTAAACCACTTCCCCACCATGGGACTTGGTGCTGAAACCAAGCGCTAAACCCATCGGGTACTTATCGCATCAGAACAATCGGCAAAGCACAAGTCCTTTTATTTTATAAAACCTCCAATCCGATTGGCCCCTTTATATAAGCCCCGATCCCTTTGCCACTTTATATAACTCGAGAGCCCGCAATTGGGCGCTAAATCTTGTAAGTAACCATTCTTGAAACCAAAAATCCTTTGTATTTCATGAAATTTTGATTTTCCTATGTTATGAAGGGTTCCTTCGGTGCATGGTTTAGATCAAATCCCGACCGTTGATCTAAAGCCGATCAACGATCGGTGCAATCTCGCATCGCATTGGAGATTGTTTAATCGAGCACATTTTGAAAAGCCCCTTCCCTTTGTTCCGATGCAATTAGCCCCTTTTGTATTAACCCCTGAACCTTTTCCCCTCCATAAAACCCGCACCCAGGACCAAGAGTAAAAGTCCCGAGCGCTAATCGCATCGGAGATTCCCATCGGGCACGTTTTAATATGTTATTACACCCCCTCCGATGGGTGATCTCCCGATGAATCCTTAGCCATTGATCTCCCCCCACCAGATAAGATCTGACGGCCCACATCATTTCTTCCATAAACCCATCCCTCCGCCTTTTTGAACCTCCGATTCATTCCCCACCGTTGATCTAGCCCTCAGATCAACGGTCCACATCTAATCGCATCAACGCCCTTTCTGTTTTTCCCCCTCCGATCACAGACCTCCGATTGCATCTGGGCCATCCACGTGTCAAGATCCGACGGTCCAGATTGGAGCTCACAACCTTTGTTAAAATTATGAAGCCCCACTCTACAATGTTTTACGGCAAATCTCCGCCATTGATCTCTACAGATCAACAGCCCACACTGATCCTTTCTCTGCCCTATATTTTATTCCATTTAACCCCAGATCAAATCCCGGCCATTTATTCTTATGATCAAACAGTCCAGGTTAATAACGCCTGGCTCTGCCCCACATTTTATCGCCCGTGCATCTTGTCAATATCGCGCTCTTTCCATGACCGTTAGATCTAAGACCCCAGATCTGACGGTCAGCACGCAAATTCACAAAATTTTAAAGTCCGAAGGTTAATGATTTAAAATTACGTGATATAAGTGGTTTTTAAAAGCCACATGTCAGGATCTAATGCATATCGCATTCAAAAAGGTAAAACCACCTATCCGCCTTTTTGCAGCGCGAAACCCGTGGTTTTCTCATCCGAAACCACTTTTCCCATTTGCGTTGTGTTTTATCACATTCAACCTCCGTCGTTGATCTCTGCAGATCAACAGTCCTAGTTTGATCTCGCATTTCTTCATCGCCCTCCGCCATTCTCCAAGGTATTTCTTAAAGAAATTTCGACCGTCGATCTTTGTTGACCAATCTAATCCAACGGCCCACGATCGTTCAGAAGCCCCGAATTTCCTTTTAAACTTTTTCCACTACTGATTAAGGTTTTCGCCCATTTTTTCTTCACATTTTCGTTCATTTTATTATAAAATGGCCCCTCTAATTTGCATATATTGTGATTGCTCCCGAATGTTGATCTCTGTAGATTGACGGCCCTAACTTAATCTTTCCACCATTCTTCCAAACCACCTCCTTTTAACCTCTGCGATAAATCTCCAAATCAGTTTGACCCATATAAGCAGGATTTCTTAATTTTTTTTTGGTTTTATGCAGGTTTTTAAAGTTTTCAATTATTTTAAAGGAAATTTGAAAGGCCAGGGATGACGATCCCTCGAAATTTTATTCATTAAAGAGTATCCGTCTACAGGGTTCAAACACCATGTTTCGTCAGTGCATCATGAACATTGATACCATAAGAACCCTTTGCACACCTGCACATCAACAAGACACATCAAAGCTTAATTAAGACAGAGAGTATCAGGGCTGAAGATCAAATCAAAGCAGAACTGAAGAATTGAAGGTTGAATCACAGTTTTGGTGGATTACGACTAAGATCGATAAATAAAAAGCCTAATCCACTAAATTAAACACAGTTCAAGAATAGAAGACAGAGAATTAGTCCTAATTAAGCCTAATACACAGAAATAAAGCAATTTATCAGTGTTTAAAGAAAGACAATCATATCTAACAGTCCGATGAAGCCTCCATTGCCACATCAAAGGCTAACTGAATCCTCTTAGCTACCAAACGCCACTTGTAGCCTCAAAGCATTCAACATAGGGCCGAGTAATGACCAGGACAGAAGATATTTGCCCCAATACATCTCAACAGTTATTTCGAGCTAGAGATTTATTGCAAAAATATCAGCGAAGTTATTACGACGATGACACGGAGCCTTAAAGTCAACAAAAGCTTCCCAACAAGCTTAAAATTTAATGTAAACCAATTAATACAGAGAAATATCTGAAATATTCTCCATTGAGCCCCTCAAAGGCCGAGAAGCATTAATTGTATTAATTGACCTTAGAAGATCTTTTATCTCATTCGACCTCCTCATTTTTTCTATAAAATCTTCTTGAGGAGCTCATTGTAAAGGGTTGGTTGCAGAACTTTGAAATATACTTGTGCTCGAAACTTCTACATGTAAATAGTGTTCAAAGGCTCTTGGAGCTTTGTTTGTGATTAAATAAGTTAGGCTGAGAAGTGAAGATGATTGCTGAACTGAAACATTGGATTTGAAGAATGTAACTGGATTGACATCAATATACAAGCTGATTCTTGGGATCCTGGTCTATATCACTGGTGAAGTGCTTATTTCTATGTTATTGTTTTCCTTACGTGTATTCCATTTTGTCCATTATTCTCTGATAAAGAACAGCAAGCATAGAGTTAGGATTTACTGTTTACCAGTACCCTTCTCTGACTGATAAGCTTTATCTCAATGTTTTCCTCTAAATCATGTATTTAAGAATGATTCAATACAATTCAAGCAGTTAGGAATGTTGGCGTTCCCTTGTCCTGCTGTTTACTTTAAACATTGTTCTTGAATGTTATTTTCATTATTTTCTTAGTAAAGTTGGACTAGAAAAGTGATGGTGTGCCCTGTTTTCTAGCTTCTTTCTCCAAAGGTAGTTCTGAAAGTTTCCCTAAGTGTATGCTGAAAGAAAGCTATATTTAAAAGTATCTTATCTGATCTTAAGTTGCACTTTGTTTTTCTTATATGTTTTCATCCTTTCTGAAAGTAATTATGTGGATTACTAGATTGTTTGTCTGTTGAGTTAGCTTTAATACAAACTTGTCCAAAGAGGTTTTATGGTTAGCCCTGCCTTTTGTTCAGTTTTAAACAGTCACTTAAAAGGCTTTTTCTTGTTTGGACAGACTGATTGATCCTAGTTGAAACAATTGTCTATTTCCACCCCTTCAGCACTTTTATTGTTTCAATTCCATCATTTAATCTCAATGATCTTGTGATATATATGACTTGCCCCTTGGACCACTCTTGAAATTGTTGCACAATTAAAGCCCTTTTATGACTCCATAGCCTAATGGACTAAAAACCAGTGTTATATCTATCTAATCAACCAAAGCTTGTTCTGATTGCTTGCAACTTCACACGTTTGAAACTTTGTCCATTTAGGACTTTCCACTCAACTAATAATCATGCTCAACCATCCAAAAGCAAACTAGCCTAATATCATACCCAAAAGCCTTAAAGATAAATCAATATTTGCACTTATTAGAGAGATCCCTCTCTGGATTCAGGAGGGCTATATCCTAGAATCCCAAACTGGTTCAAGTGTTCTCTCCGCATTTTCGGTCTCACCAATCTGCTGGAATTACGGGGAGCTAACATTTTTGGCGACTCTGCTGGGGATCGAACTTTGAGTCAATTTCATCTTAAATATTCCTAAGGCTCAGAACACTCATGATCTCTATAGATTGGTATTCATAATAAACATGGTGGTGGACCATAAAACATTTTACCTCCAAAAGAGCTAAAAACTTCCACCTTGCGACTCCACACTCTGAAATTCCCAAAAGACCAAATGACTCCACTGGTAGAAGACCCTGAACTGATTGAACAGACATAGTGACCTCTTTTTCTGATTTACAACATGGATTTAGATATAGACCCAGAAGACAAACATATGGTCATGATGGAAAAATTGATGTACATGCTTGGAAAGAGAGTGGATAGGATTATGGCTAATCTAAACATTGGTAATCCAGAACAACATAGCCTTTTCCCTGAACAAACACAAACTCTACTACTACAAGACATGTATGATGAACAAGATTACAGAGAAAATGATCAAGAAAAACTTCTAATCATGATGTAAAAGATGATGTATATGCTTGGAAAGAGAATGGATAGGTCGATGGCTAATATGAATATTGATGATCTACAGCAAGCTATGCTTTCCCCTGATCAAACCCAAGCCCAATCACCTCAAGACCAAGACAGTGACCAAGATATGTATCATGATCAAAACCTTATAGAAGATGATGAGAAAAATTACAAAGGAAGAAATAAGGAAGGTTGTCAAGAAATTTTTGATTGCCTTCATATGTCTTGTTCTATGTTGATAAGAGATCTTCAAAATAAAATTGAAAATACTAAAAGTGAGCAGTGCTTCGAGGAAAAAAGTAGCCATGTGGAACACACGAAACCTGAAATTGAGGAGACACTAACACATATAGGAACCCTCCCTTTGTGTTATAACTCAGTTCAGATTATGCAACAAGATTGGCATCCTGACAATGTAGAAAAATAAACTCATGAACCTTGTATGCAAACTGAGTATCATAACAATCATGAGGAATTTTTTGAAACACAAGAAAATCAGGAAACAACAGAAAATCCTCAAATTTTCCCTGCTTTCACAAGTCAATATTTTCTAGAAGAGGTTCAAGAAAACATGCAGCCTCAAAATCAGCCTTTACAAGACACAGAGAACTATTGTACTTCTATTCAAAGGAACATAGAAACATTTTCCCCTTTTACAGAAAAAGCGATAGATTAGACTATTAATAAACAGGCAATCTCTAAAACTTATTGTGAAACAAATACTCTTGCTCAGACACATAAATAACTGTGTGGTAAAGATGCAGAAAGTTATTTTATTGATCATGAGAAAGAGGGTAGCTCTTTTTCTGTTTATGCTGAAAGAAAAATCTCTCCTTTGACAGAAGGACAAATCGATCAAATACTAAGCAAGCAGCTACCCTCCAAACCATCATCTCAGTCAGAAAGTCATGAACATGGTGCCTATTCCATAGAACAATTCGACATCACCCAAGACAAAGAGGATAGTAAAGAAATTAATGATAATACTGAAATTAGTCCCCTTTGGAATATGAATTTTAATGGTTCATGTACTAAAACTAATGCAGGTGCAGGAATATGGCTTTAAAATACAGGAAACAATCATACTGAAGCCCATTCATATAAATTGAACTTTCAATGCACGACTGACATAGTAGAGTATGAGGCGCTCCTTTTAGTGCTAAATTTATTGAAGAAATTAGGAGCACAGAAGATAAAAGTTCATGGAAATGCAGAATTGGTAATTAGGCAAGTGAAAGAAGAATGCACGGTTGCACATCCCAGACTCAAATCTTATAAGAATGATGTCGTTGATTTGTTAAAATCTTTCAAATAATTCCAACTTATCCTTGTCCCTAAAGACCAAAATAATTTTGCTAGTGGATTAGCCCTTGTGGCTAGTACATGTCTAAGACCTTGGGAGAGCAAACAATATACAATTCAAGAAAAATTCAGACCAGCTGTCCCAAACAATAAAAGATATTGGCAAAAATTTGAAGGAGAAAAACAAATAGAAGACCATTCTACTAAGGATATACCATCTTTCCAAGAAGAAACTTCTCCCTTCACTAATGTCAATCTGCCATTTAAAGAACCTGAATGTATATCAGAAGCAAGCATATATTTAGAGAAAGAAGAAATTTCACTGCTTACTATTTTGCAGGTTAAGGATGATGATGCTTCCAAGCAACATTCTAAAGATATAATCCTCAAAGCTGAAATCTTAGAAGCAGACAATCTACCAAACATGGAGAGCCAAAAAGAAGAGAATCTCCATCTTTTCTTTGTTGATCCTTTGGAAGAGTGTGTGGAAGTCCCAACTGGCTCAAATTATCAAGCGTGGATCTTTTGCAAGAGCCAAAGACATGAGAAGTTGTCACCTTCTGTGATAGTCTTGGTTTTGAGGATTAATCTTCAAAATATACTATGGATACCCCTGACAAACAGCCAGAGTTTCTTCTTCTTCTTTACACTACTCAACTGGCTACATTGGCACTTTTGTATCATATGAGGATGTAAATACTCCAAGTTAGAATAGGTTAGATAGAAATGTCAATAAAGTTCAGTTTTGAGAAATTAGATAGTGGTTGATTTTTTTCTCCGAAGAAAAATAAAAAATAAAAAAACAATGAAAGGAGAAAAGAGGGTAGATTGTAAAAACAAGAAAGGTACAGCCCCATACCAAAAAAGAGAAACAAAATCTGAAAATTTGCAAGCTCTAATGCCACTCCTAAAAAACACACTTCTAGTTAGTCATACATCCTAATCATGACTAATTAGTTTTAAATTGACTGCTGATAGGTTAGTGAATTAGATTTTCCAAACAGCTTAATCTTGGCTTATCAGTTAGGTAGATTAGGATAGAAAATAAAGGTTCAAACAAGCTCAAAATCTGAACGTAAATTTCCAAAAGAAGAATGACTCTAACCTGTTTAAAATTATGAGTCAAAAACAAAAGTAAACTGGTTCTAATTTGCCCAAAATCTGAACCAGAGAACAAAGAAAAACAGCTCGAATAAACTCAAAAAAAGAGCTTAAGAAAAGAGAAGGTCGTGCTTGAAATTTTCAGATCTTAAGCCTTCAACGTTTTGATTTAATTTCCTGCATATAATTATCTATGTGCAGCTTGTTTTTTATGCCATAGATCAACAACAAGTCAGACTATTCAATCCTGATTTGTATGCTTTCAAATTTCTGTTTTAGAAATTAGGGAATAAAAATATGTTAAACTGTTTAATCCTAACAGATAGTAGATTAGGTAGAGAAACTTATGAACTCAACTGTTTAATCTGAGTTCATGGAGAAATAAGAAGTAGACTTAGATTATTTTTATGCTTTCAAAAGAATAAAATGTTTGTAAACGATTTTTCCAATCCAAGTGCACTCTAAAAGAAGAAAAAATGTTAGATTAGTAGCATTGGGTAGGTAGAAAGCTTGTTGGATACATATCCATTGTTTTTTCATGGTTGCTAACATTATCAGAATAGAAAATATCATCAAAGTGAAGAAAGTTACAGCCCAATGGATGAGGCATTGATCAGCCCCCCAAAGAATACAAGTCTGAAGTTCTTGATGCCTTCAAGAAGGCACCATCCCCATGTGGAGCCACTGTTAGCCACCTATAAAATTTGTCATATCAAACGGTGGCTAAATAATTTTTGAAGCCTTCAAGAAACAAGTTTCATTGCAAAATTGTTAATTCTTGAAGTCTTTGTGAACGTCATGTCCTTGGTTAAATTCTTCAGCATTTGTTTCCCCTCTTTTATTGAAAAGTCTGTTGTTTTCATGATGAAAAAAACATTGCAAAAATCGTTTCCCTCATTTTACTCCTTTTTTCCCTTCATCATTAACCCTCATTTTTTTCTCTTTTTCCCATACACTTCCTCTATTTTTCATGTATTCCCTTCTTTCTTTCGTGAAACCCCTTTTATAAGGTTTAAAACTCATTTTTGAACCTTCTGAAACCCCAAATCCATCGAAAAACCTTGAAAAAATCATAAAAACACTTTTACATTATGGACCCTAAGCCCTTTTGGGCTAAGTCCTAAACCACTTCCCCACATATGCCCACTCTAGAACCGGGCGCTAAACCCATCGGAGCTTATCGCATCGGAAACGATTGATGCGCGCGGAAGTCTTTTGGCTTTACGAAACCTCGATGCAATTGGCCCTTTGTATTTAACCCCCGATCCCTTGTTTCATTCGCATAACCTTGGGCCCGCAATCGGGCGCAAAAAAGTTATATAAACCATTCTCGATTTGATTTTTCCTTTGTAAATTCATAAAAAACCCTTTTCAAATGGTTTGTATAAAACTCGTCGGTCATGATGTTTCTAATGAAAGAATAGTTGATCTAAAAGGCCAATCGACGGTCGATAGAGGATCTCACATCGGAGATTTTCTAATGGGTAGATTGAAAAGGCCCACACCATTGTTCCGTCACGATTGGCCCTTTATATGTTTGGCAATCGGTCCCTTTATCTGCTGCTATACATCCCAAGAGGCCCCATGATGGTAAGCATTCAATAAAACCACCCTCGATGCACGTTTTCCCTTTGTATTTCATTTAAATCCAATTTTTATGTTTTATAAAGAAACCCACTATTCATTAGTGAGGAGCTCTTCTCGGCCAGATTGATCTTGGACCAATCAAACGGCGAGAACAATCTCGTGTCGGAAGTTTTCAGCAGGCGCCACTTAATATTTTATTCACAACCTCCGATTGGCGGTCCCGATTCATTTCCCACCATCGATATGATCTACAGCAGATCAACGGTCTATTAATCGCATCAGCACTCCTCTATCCATGCTCACGCCGATTGCAATCCTCGGTGCATCAAGGCCGTTCGTGCTACGAGATACGACAATCAAATTAGTCCTTAGACCTTGGTTAAAATTCATGCAGCCCCGCTTTATAATGTTTTCCGGCCAATTTCCATCGTTGATCTTTGGAGATCGATGGCCCATATTAACCTATTCGGCTGCCTCGTACATCATTTTTTTAACCACGAAGATCGATCTCGATCGTCCGTGGTAAAGATCTAACGACCCCGAATTCATCTGTTAGGCACGGCTCTCTTGGGTCCTACCCATCCCGGATACAATCCTGCCATTCATTTTTTATCCAACGACTCGGATTGAAACCACCCCACCTACTTTCACCCACGCATCTATCCAATATCGCGCTCTCTCCATCGTAGTAAGATCTAAGACCCACGATGCGATGGGTGACGCACGTTTTCACGTAAATTAAAGAACGAAGGTTAATTATCAAGAGCTATCCGATATAAGTGGTTTTGAAAGGTACGTGTCTTACGGGAACGCATATCGTGTTCAAAAATTTAAAAACCACTCATCCACCCTTTTGTTGCGCGATACGCACTGGTTTCCCCCACCGCTTCTTTCCCTTGTTTCCATTGTGTTTTATCGTGTTGTTTTCTGATCATTGATCTCTGCGGATCAACGACCGAGAATTCCATCTCACGTTTCTTAAATCGCCCTCCACCATTTACCAAGGGACTTCATAAGTGATCTACGTCATTGATCTCGGGGTCCAAGCCCCGATCCAATGGCCTACGACCATCCAAGAAACCCCAAATTTCCTTTGATACGATTTCCTGCGAAAAAGGTTTTAAAAACCTATTTCCCTTTATATTTCTTCGCATTTTTTCCTATGTAATTATAATGTGACCCCTTCGCATTATCTCGTTATGTGTCCTCCGGATCGTTGATCTCACTTGAATCAATGACCACTAACTTAATCTCTATCTTGATTCTTCCAAACGCCCCTTGCCTGACCTCTACGCACGGTCTCTACGCTAGTTGGATGCTTTCATCCAACGGCCACGCCTAAACCTAAGCCTCCTAAGCAATCTTACCTGGCAGTAGGATTTTATTAATATTTCTTATTTTATGCGGAGTTTTAAATGGATTTCCAATTATTTTAAAGGAAAAGTAAAAGTCGAGGATGACGATCCTCCGGAGCTTTCATTCATTGAAGAAAATCATTGACGGGTTCAACACCATGTTGTGTGTCCATGCCTCATGAGCATTGATGTTTGGCCAAATTTTTTGTAAACATCTTCACATCAACAAGACATAGTGAAGATTAAAAAGAAAGCGAGAGTATCGGTGTTGAAGACCCGATCGAACGAGAGATGAAGAATTCAAGATATTTTACCTAGTTACGAGGGATTACGGCTAAAATCATCGATTAAATCCTAATCCACTAAATTAAACACGATCGAAAGAACGAGAGAAGACGAAATTAGGCCTAATTATGCCTAACACATAGATCGAAGCTAATTAGTCCTGTTTAGGTCAAAACGAAAATATCCTACCGGACGAGAAGCCTCACCCAGCCACATCGGGGAGGCTAATTGATTCCTCTACGGCTACCAAGGCCACCGCCATGCAAAAGAATTCAACATAGAGGCCAATTTATTACTAGAGCGGAGGCATGTCTGCCCCAAATACGGTCCGAACGATTATTCCAAGCCAAAAGATTTATTGCAAAAAAATATCACGGAGATTATTACAAGATGACACGAGCCTTAAAGTCAACAAAAGCTTCCATGAAGCAATAGCACGTAAAACAGTGTCACAGGAAATATCTGTAAACTTCTCCATTAATCCCCTCGAATGCCGAGAAGCATTAAAAGCGTATTAATTGTACCCATAGATCTTTTCTCTCTTCGACCTCCTCATTTTCTATAGAATCTTATTGAGGAGCTCATTGTAAAGGGTTGAGCCTTGCATATACGACACTTTTGTAAATAGTTTACGCGAAAATTTGTTATGGCTACGTTTGTAATTGAAGATACCTAAGTTTGAGATGAAAGTTTGAGTTTGTAGAGGCCACTCGACTTGAGGTGTAGCGGTTTAGGCTTCATTATAAGCTAATTTATGGGATCCTGGTCTATGTCCATGGTGATGTTTTTCTTCTTGCTTAATTGTTATTTTATTTCTATTTCCATTAAGTCCATCTTCTACGATAAAGAACAACAATTATAGAGTTAGGATTCTTGTCAAGGTACTCTTACTAATAAGCTTTATCTCCATGTTTTTCTTCCAAGTTGTGTATTTAATAATGATTCAATACGGTTCAAGCGATTAGGAATGTTTTGGCATTCCCTCGTCTATTGTTTACTTTAAACATTGTTCTTGAATTTTATTTTCGGTATCTTCTAAGTAAGGATTGAACTAGGGAGAATTTATGGTGAGCCTGTCTTCAGTTTGTCTCCAAAAGGTTGCATGAAAGAGTTTCCTAAGGTATGTTGACGAGGCTAGGTTCAAAGTCCTTACCTGATCTTAGACTATTCTTTATCTTATGTGTTTGTCTTGAAAGTTTACCGAGTAAAGCGGAGCTAGGGAAGTTTATGGTGAGCCTGTCCTTTAGTTTCTTCTCCAACGGTTACTTTGAAAATTTTCCCTTAGGAATATCTTTGAAACGGGATAGGTTGAAAGTCCTTACTTGATCTTAAGCTATTCTTTTTGTGTTTTTAAATGTTTTCTATTGAAAGTGCATCGGGCGGCTAGTTTCGAAGTACTTACCGAGATCTTAGATTACTTTTATGTCTTTCTTAAGTGCATCAAAAGGCGGCTAGTTTCGGAAGTACTTACTTGATCTTAGGCTACTCTTTGTTCTTCGTACGTTTAATCCCCCTTCTTATTATTTCATTTCATTCCATAAAATCAACTTTAAAGAGATCCTTGGACATAGATGACTTGCCCCATGGACCACTCTTGAACCTTGTTGTTTCAATTAAACCCTATTTATGACTCCATAGCCCAATGGAGTAAAGTTGTTTCTAGCCCATCTTCTTAGCTGAATTAATTTTCACTTTCATTCCTTCACTCTCATTTAGACTTATTCACCTTCATTTATCTTTCCAACCAAAACAAACAAAACCTGCGTTCTTCATAACTAGCCTCATATCACATTTCAAGCCTTAGATAGATAATCTTACCTTATAGAGATCCCTCTCTGGATTGGGGATAGCTGAATCCTAGAATCCCAAAGTGGTTCAAGTGTCCTCTCCACGAGTTCTGGTCTCACCAATACGCGGAATTACGGGGAGCTAACAATACCCACCTCTAACATTTCTTTAATCATACGTTCAATTTCGCTCTTTTGGACATAAGGATATCTATAAGACGATGTTTGGAAGAACACTTGCGGAATCAAATGAATAGCATGAACATGATCATTAATAGGTGGGATTCCTTTGGGGTTTTCAAACACCTTGGAATATTTTGTCCAGAAGGCTTTGAGATGCGAGAAATTGATGATTTTGATGTTGGAACTTCTAGTGAGCATAATTGTGCAATTACGCCTTGTTGTTCTTTCTTTAGAAGCTTTTCATAAAATTAGAGCTTATTATCTTTCCCGGTTTCTACACGAAATACCTGTAATTCGACTTCCTTTCCTTCGAAATTTTTTTCAAGAAAAGTTCTTGAAAATTAAAAGCTATTGTCCCAAATATTGTAACCATTGTACTCCTAGTACAAACCTTGACACCTCATAGGAATGGAAAGAGGTTGGACTATTCGATACACATATTCCCCCATGGTTGTAGCTTGATATTATGACATTTTCCGGAGCAATTTATAGTTACTCCATTTGCAACCATCACTTGACATTTTGGTGCTAGGTATAGGAAACAATTAGATTCCTTGGCTACCTTACAATGAATAAAATTATGGGTACTACTTTGAATCAGTCAACATTATTACTTTTTTCTTCTTGATATGTCCTTCTATCTTGAGAGTTTGAGGAGTGGTAATTCTGCCAATGCATTACACGATGTAATTGGACTCATTTCTTTCTCTTCTAGGGTTGGTTCCTGGTGTATATCCTCTTCTTGTTCATTTTCTTCTTCCTCTTCACAATCTATGTAAAATAATTTCTTCTCAACACGCTTATGACCTTTAGTGTATTTTCCATCACAAGCATGGCAAAGACCTTTTACTCTTTTTCTTCCAATTGTTGTGGTGTAAACCTTGTAGGTTGTGGAAATCTAGGCATAGCAACACTTCCTTCTTTATAGAAGTGGTGGCGAAGGGCTTCCTTGTCGCCATAATTTTACATTCAATTTTCTTGCCAACTTTGAATGCCTTCTCCGATGAATCGAGGTTCCAAAATGTGAACTTCATGTTGGATGTTATCCTTTAAAGTACCTATGAAAGAGATCGATCATGTGCTCCTACGGAATATCGGTTACCCTTATATTCAAATTTTTGGAAGTCCTCAATGTGCTCCCCCACTAAACCATTTTGTTTGAGATTTATCAATTGGCTAAATAAGGTGTTGCTCTTTGTATCCTCATAATGTGCTATCATTTCTTCCGTAAAAATTGACCAAATGACAATTTTTTTATGGGAGCAAAGCCATTGATACCTTACAAATGTATTTTATTCTTAATGTAAAGTTGCAATGTGTACCTTTTGTGTGTTTTGCACATTATGGAGATCAAAATGTTGCTCCATCTGTAGTATCCATGTTACAGGATCCTTTCCATCAAACTTCCTCATATCCATTTTACGAATATGGTGGTTCTTCCCCGCCAACATTAGGATTTATGAAATCAAGATTAACATTTATTTTGTTCTCATCATGAGATTCCTCTACTATCTTTTCACCGTTCATAGGAAACATTTCTTGTATCAACTTTGTCAAACCTTCCATGTCTACTTTTAGATCATTCTTCATGTTTTCCATTTTTTCATCGATCTTAGCTTCCATGTCATCCATGTTAGATTCCATGCTAACTTCCATGCCATATATCTTAGATTCCACGCCTTTCTTCAAACCATCCATCTTAGTTTGCACACATTTCTTCAAAACTTCCATGTCATTTTGTTTCTCTTTGCGAGAGTAATTTTTTACTTGCTCTTGTAATTTTGATATGTCATGTTGCATTCTTCGTCTTCATGAGTCATAGTAGAGCCTTCTAAAGGCTTAATGGAGTGTTGAATTCGTTTTATGGGCCATTTTAGAAACCAATACTTATATATATTCTACAATATGCCTTGGAATCAATTCAACTTGATTCTTGGCTCAGAGACTTATGAAATTCGGGAAAAAAAACACACCTTTTACTTGCTTTTGCATAGCTCTATATTGAAATTGAATTATCTATATAATTACGGATCCTCAATATTTGAAATTTGGCCTTGTATTATTCCTCTAAATCTTCTTTCAATGCCACGGGTTTGACTTGATTTGGATTCTTCAAGGCAAAGTTATGTCCAATGTCCCACGAAATGACCTAATTATGGACTCGTTCGGTAGAGCAAACTTGTATGAATTGCCACGTGTCCGCACATTTACTCCTTTGGCTACGAAATTTATAGACATGAAACTACAGTCTGTGTACTTCCAGTTAATTTTTACAAAATTCCAATCCGATGCTCAGAGAGAGAGTTATGAAGATTTTCCCACGATCACCTCTTTGAGATGAAATTAGGGAGCCTAAAAAAGACCTAACTTCCATAGACCATATCTCCGAAAATGTTGCGACCCAAGCTCTGAAGGTTTGCGAAGATGTTCCTTAGGATCTCGGCTTCATGCTTGAAAAAATTTAGCTTCTGAACCTTCGTAGAACAAAAGTTATAGTGAAAATTCTGCAATGACCTGTTTAAGAAATTCGGGATGCAAAAAGCCCTACCTTTCATAGATCATATCTCCAAAAGTATTGTGAAAGAAGATCTGAAATTTTGTGACGTTCCTCACGATTTCAGCTTCACACCTAAAAATTTCGACTTCGAACCTTTGTGAAAAAACATTATAGGGGAAATTCCACGATGACTTGTTTGGATCGACGAAACCCTAGAATCCAAAGCTCGTGCAAATGTTGTGAAACCAGCTCCAAAAATAGAAGAAAAGAGATATCAACACCTTATAAATAAGCCACTTCCAAGGGGAAACCTCCAATACATTACATAAATGAACAATTATTGGATGATTCAAATTACAAAACCTCCTTTCTATAGGAGTCCATGGGGCCATGATAGCAATCACATTTACATTCTGTAATAATTTGAGGGCACAATAATAACAATATGGGGGTTACGGGCGTACAATAATAACAATAAGGGAGTTACACTAACAACAATAAGGGACCATACTAGTAATATAGGGACCTAACATTTGAAGGAAGGTTTAAGAAGTTGTTACAAGAAATGCTTCTTAATGATGATAAGGTACTCCATGAAAATCGGGATGAGGAAAAAAATAATATGAAATATGATTTTAGAGACTCCAAAATTGGGTTTAAGGCACACCACATTCCAAACATATATATGGGAATTTTGATGGAAAGGATATGGTAACATGGATACTACGAGATGGATCAATTCTTTAATCTACATGATGCACCACACACACAAAATGTATGCATTGCATGTTATGAAACCAACTCCAAAAATAGAAGAAAACATAGATCAACGCCTTAGAAATGAGCCACTTCGAGGGGGCAACCTCCAACATTACATAAATGAACAATTGGATGATACAATTTACAAAACCTCCTTTCTATATATAGGAGTCCATGGGGCCATAATGTAATCCTAGTGGGCCACAATGTAATCCTAGCCGACCTAACAATAATAATTTAAGGGAACAATAATAACAATAAGGGGGGCTACACTAACATACTAAGGGGCTACACTATTAATATAGGGACTTAACATGCCCCTCTCCTTCAACAAGTGTTGTCCTCAACGCTTGAGTAGCTCGCTTCCGGGTGGCTCCGTATAAAATTCTCATCCTCCCATGTAGAATATTCAATGTAGGTAAGTTCTTCCACTTGATGAGATACTCTGAAAATTGATCGATTTCGTAGCTGTTGAGTTCTTGTTTCTGTGACCACTTCAGGTTCCAATATGATTTTCTCCTTCCTCATCAAGTTCTCGAAATATTGTTTGAACTAGAAGATTTTCAATACCTATAACCTTCTTTAAGCATGAAACATGGAAAACTCGGATGCACTCGCGAAGAAGTAGGTGAAGCTCCAATTTGTATGCCATAGTACCAATCTTTTCGCAACACCTTGTAAGGACCATAGTACTTTGGCAATAATTTATTATCCTTCTTAGCTTCGCTTGAGGGACATTTACTTTTATTGTTGTAGCCATAAAAATGCCTACTTCCTACATCAAAAGTTCTCTTTACGTAACAAGTTGATTTGCATGTTGTTTCATTCGATTTTGTGCCAAATTCAAAGTTATCCTTTAAGAGTTGAGAACTTCTTTATTGGCGTTCTCGATGTGATCTTCCACCGCTTGAACCTTAGAATTTTCTCTTAAAGATGATGTGATGGATGGGGAGACATTCACAGTTGTTAAATGGGGTTATTTTTGCTTGAGATGGAAGGAAGTGTTATACCACCATTCAAAGGAGAGGTAACCACTTGACCCATTGTGTTCGCTTTATCGATACAAAGCAATGAAGATATCCTTCCAAAATTTATTTACTATCTCAAATACCATTGGATTGAGGATGATAAGATAAGCAGTGAGCTAATTGAGTACCCAAACAAGAAAATAGCTCCGTCCAAAAAATTTCCAGCAAAATGGGATTCCCCGTCGTCACAACCCTTGGGTTTCCATGTAGCTTTTGAATTGTGTCCATAAAATGTAGTAGCAATCAGACTCTCATGGATGAGATAATGTAAAAAGTGTGCATAATTAATTATATCAACTACCACCAAGGATACACTCTTTCCTTCGACTTAGGTAAACCCGCGTGATAAATCATATCCTCCCAACATTGACTTGGAATGATAAAGGTTGTAGAAGACCCGGGTCTTAATTGTCTCAATTTCATTTTTCACTGCAAACCAAACATTCCGCCACAAAATTTGAATATCAGATTTAATACCATCCCAAAAAAATTCTTTCTTCACCTTGTGGTAAGTTTTTAAAATCCCAAGTGTCCTCCTAAAGGAGAAGTGTGCGATTCCAAAGAATATTTTGTTTTAGTTGGGAATTCTTACAAAGATAAAAGAGATATTTGTACCGCAAGGAATTATTTTTTTCCAACTAAATGTATCAGAGATGTACTAGGATCTTGCTACAACTTTTGAATGAGTATCTACACTTCTACGTCCTTCTTCCATTCATTTCTTGCTTCGGTTATCCAATACGGTTTGATAATAGAAATGGCATAAAGAAATGCTTCCACCTCTTCATTCTTTCTTGAGTATGCATACGCAACAACATTTAGCTTCCCCTTTTTGTAGATTATTTCAAATTCATAACCCAACATCCTTGTGACCCATTTTTGTTGCTCTTCGAAGATATTCTTTGTTCCAAAAGTGTTTAAGACTATCATGATCATTTTTTACCTTAGTATGTCTTCTCCCATTAGGTAAGGTCGCCATTTATTTAGTGCATGTAGTATTAATAACATTTCCTTCTCATAAATAGCTTTACGCATGCACTTTTGCCTTTGATTGGGCGAATTTCAAAAGTAACGGAATCTTCCTTCTTGCATTAAAACAACACCAATTCCATTTCTGAGGCATCACATTCCACAATAAAGGTTTTGTGAAGTACGGCGTAGCTAAGGCTGGTGCTAGGCACATTGCCTCTTTAAGATGTTCAAAGGCCTTATTTTTCTTCGGGATTCCATGAAAATGCATCTTTCTTCAATAATGTTGTTGTTAGAGAATCTTTGTATTCTCCCATAATTCCCAACAACCTATGATAATACCATGTTAGCAGAAATCCTCACAAGCTGTTTTATGGTTGTGGGGACTTTCCATTCCTTAATGGAATTAATTTTGTTAGGGTCTACCTTAACACCCTCGTGAGATACAATATGACCCAGATATTCCGGCTCTTGTACTCCAAAGAAAAATTTGGATGTTTTTTCATATAATTGGTTCTCCTGTGATAGTTTGAGAACCACATTGTCACCATGTTAAACATGATCCTTCCAAGACCTATTGTAGATTAGTATATCATCAAAAAATACTAGCACAAATTTTTTCTAAGGAAGGGTTTGAAAATGGAATTCATCAACCCTTGAAATGTAGAAGGTGCATTCGTAAGGCCAAAAGGAATGACCAAAAATTCATGTGAGCCCTCATGTGTTCGAAATGTTGTTTTTCGGGATATATTAGAGTCTTCATTCTAATATGATGATATCCTAAATGAAGATCCAACTTGGTAAATAAATTGCTCCATGTAATTCATCCAATAATTCATCAATCACAAGAATGGGAAATTTATCTTTAATGAGTGAGAGCTTATTGAACTCCGTATACTCTAGACACATGTGCCATGATTGATCCTTCTTGTGCACCAATGCTACTTGTAGCGAGAGAAAGAACTTTGACTAGGTTGAATTTTACCGGCCTCTAACATTTCTACAATCATATGTTCAATTTTGCTCTTTTGGACATAATGATATCTATAAGGCACGATGTTTGGAGGAACACTTCACGGAATCAAATGAATAGCATGATCACGATCACGATCAAAAATTGTCCAAGACTTTTTGGAGATGCAAAAATAGATTATTTTGATGTTGGAACTTCTAGTGAGCATAATTGTGCAATTACAGCCTCGTTGTAGTTTCTTCGTGCTTTTCATGACATTAGAGGCTTATTATCTTTCCTAGCATCCTTATGATACCTTGTGAATTGACTTCCTTTCCTTTTGAAAAAAAAAATTCAAGAAAAGTTCTTGAAAGTAAAACCTATTGTCCCCAAAGATTGTAACTATTGTACTCCTAGTACAACATCAACACCTCCCATAGGAATGGAAAGCATTGGACTATTCAATACATACTCTCCCATGGTTAGCTTGATATTATGACATTTTCCAAAGAAAATTATAGCTCCTCCATTTTCAACCATCACTTGACATTAGAATGTGGGTATAGGAAAAAATTCAATTCCTTGGCTACCTTACAATGAATAAAATTATGGGTACTACCCAAATCAATCAGCACTATTACCTTTTTCTTCTTGATATTTCCTTCTATCTTGAAGTTTGAGGAGTGGTAATTCTGCCAATGCATTACACGATATGGTGGGACTCATTCTTCCTCTTTAGGGATGGTTCCTCGTGTATATCCTCTTTTTTTTGAAGATTATTTTTTTCATTTTCTTCTTCCTCTTCACAATATATGTAAAATAATTTATTCTCAACACACTTATGACCTTTAGTGTATTTCCTATCACAAGTTTGCTTAGCAAAGCCCTTTTGCTCTTTTTCTTCCAATTTTTTTGTGGTGTCGACCTTGTAGGTTGTGGAAGTCTAGAATTGCTTAACACTTCCATCTTTATATATGTGAGTGGTAGGCTTCCTTTTAGCATACTTTTTATATTCAATTTTTCTTGCCAACTTTGAATGCCTTTTCCAATGAATCGAGGTTCCCAAACGCGAACTTCATGTTGGATGTTATCCTTTAAAGTCCCTATGAAGACATCAATCTGTGTTCCTTTAGAATATCGGTTACCCTTATATTAAATTTTTGGAAGTCCTCAATGTGCTCCACCACTAAATCTTTTTTTTTTGAGATTTATCGATTGGCTAAAGAAGATATTTATTTTTGTATCCTCTAATGTGCTATCATTTCCTTTAAAAATTGACCAAGTGACAATTTGTTTACGGGAGAAAATCCGTTGATACCATAAAAATGTATTTTTGTTCTAAATGTAAAAGTTGCAATGCATACCTTTTGTGTGTTTTGCACATTATTGACATCAAAATATTTGCTCCATGTTGTAGTATCCATGTTACGGGATCCTTGCCATCAAACTTCCTCATATCCATCTTTGGAATATGGTGGTTCTTCCATCCAACATTAGAGTTTATGAAATCACGATTAACATTTATTTTTTTTCTCATCATGAGTTTCCTCTACTATCTTTTCTCCATTAGGAAACATTTCTTGTATCAACTTTTACAAACCTTCGATGTCTACTTTTAGATCATTCTTCATGTTTTCCATGTTGTCTTTCATTTTTTCATCGATCTTAGCTTCATGTCATCCATCTTAGCTTCCATGTCATCCATATTAGCTTCCATGCCACTTCCATGCCATCCATATTAGCTTCCAAACCATTCATCTTAGCTTCCATGCCTTTCTTCAAACCATCCATCTTATTTTTCACACCTTTCTTCAAAAATTCCATTTCATTTTTTTTTCTCTTTGCGATAGCGAAATTTGGTGCACTTTCTCTTGTAATTTTGAAATCTCATATTTTGTGTTTCTTTGTCTTGTGAGTCATAGTAGAGCCTTTTTCAAGGATTAATCGGTGTTAAATTCTTTTTTAGGGGGCATTTTAGAACCAATATTGATATCCCTATTCTTCAAAAATTCCCTTGGAATAAATTCAAACTAATTTTTTTCACATAAGACTTATGTAATTAAATACACACCTTTTATTGCTTTTGAGGAGCTCGATATTGAAAGCTGAATTATCTGTGATTTTGGATCTTCAATATCTAAAACTTGGCCCTGAATTAGCCCTCGAATATTCTTTTGAATGCCACGGAGTCGGCTGATTTAGATTCTTCAAGCCAAATTTATGCCCAATCTCCCACGATGACCTAATTATGGATTGGTTTAGTTGAGCGAAATTGTATGACTTTCCACATGTCATTGTTTCCTCCTTCGCCTGCGAAATTGAAATACAGAACACTGCAGGCTAAAGGCCTGTACTTGCAGCCACTTTTACGAGAATCCCCGGCTCAGGCACTCGAGAGAGAGATTTATGACGTTTTCCACGGTCCCTATTTTGAGATGAAATTCAGGAGCCCTAAAACAATCCTAACTTCCACGAATCATATCTCAAAAAAATGTTGCGAACCAATATCTAAAATTTTTACGGGAGGTTCCTCGAGTTTTTGGTTTTACCTTATAAACATTTCAACCTCCAAACTTCGTATATGAAACTTTATAGCGAAAATTCCATGATGACCCGTTTTCGTTGAAATTCGGGAGCATGAACAAAACCCTTACTTCCCTAGATCATATCTCCAAAAATATTGTGAACCAAGATCTAAAATTTTTTACAAGAGTTCCTCTGGATTTCAGCTTCGCGCTATAAAAATTTCAACTTCGAACCTTGCGTAGAAAAAACGTTATTGCGAAAATTCGACGATGACTGTTTGGAGGCAGTGAAATCCTAGAATCCAAAGCTACGTGCAAATGTTATGAAATTAGCTCAAAAAATAGAAGAAAGGAGAGATAAAAATCTTATAAATAAGCCACTTCGAGGGAAACCTCGATACATTACATAAATGAAAAATTCTTCGATGATACAAATGACCAAAACCTCCTTCTATATATAGAGTCCATGGGCCCACAATATAATCTAGCTAACCTAACAATAACAATGTAAGAGCCTGATAATAAAAATATTGGGGTTACGGGGGTACAACAATAACAATAAAGGGAGCTACACTAATAACAATAAGGGACTAAAATAGTAATATAGGGACCTAACATTGCATCTTTATATTTAGAACAAAATCGGTTGTATGCTATAGATGAATTTGTTACCATAAATCAATTATCACTTGGATAATTTTTATGGACACTAGCACATTATGAGGATACAAAAAGAAATACCTTCATTAGCCAATTAATAAATATCAAACAAAAGGGTTGAATGGCATAGCATTGAGGACTTCCAAAGAATTGAATATCATGGTAAATGATATTCTAGAGGATCATGGGATTGATGTCTTCATAGGGGAATTTAAAGGATAAAATACAACATGAGGTTCACCTTTGGGAACCCAATTAATTGGAGAAGGCATTAAAGGTGGCAAGCAAAGTTGAAAGCAAAATTATGGAAACAAGGAGATGCACCACTAACAATTATAAATATGGAAGTGTTACCGCTCCTAGCCTCCCACAACGTACAAGGTTGAAACAAAAATAAATTTGGATGAAAAAAATAGAAAAAAAGTATTTATTATAGGTGTGATAGAAAAATACACTAAAGGTCATAAGTATACAATAATAAATTATTTTACAAAGATTGTGGAGGAAAAAAAAAATAGAAACATCAAAGAAGAGGATATACACCCGGAATCAACCGAAGAGAAATTCAACAATGAATATGACCATATCTTGTAATGAATTGGGCCAAATTACCACTCCTCAAACTCTCAAAATAAAAACATTTATCAAGAATAAAAAGGTAATAGTGTAGATGTCGATATAGTAGTACCCACATTTCATTGTAAATCAACCAAGGAATTGAATTGCTTTCTATATCAGCACCGGAGTGTCAGTGATGGTTCATGGAGGAACTATAAATTTCATGGGAGTGTCATTATACCAATCTAACAATGGAGAATATATATTGAATGAGGTCCACTTCTTCCATTCCAATGAAAGATGTTGATATTATATTAAGATTACAATAGTTACAAACTTTAGGGATGATAACTATTAATTTTTAAGAACTCTTCTCAATTTTTTCATCGAAAGGAAATGAAGTGAATTAAAGAATTGCATGGAAATCGGGAATATAATACACTAATGGCATGATAAAGATTTTGAAGAAATAATAACAGCATCATCGCACTATTATTCTCACTATATTTTTAAACATCAAAATGATTATTTCTCCATATCTCAAAGAAACTTAGACAATAATTCCAAAGTATTTGATACTCCCAAAGGCCTCCCACCTACTCATGACCATGATCATGGTATTCACTTGATTCCGGGAAGTTTTCTTTGACATCAAACCTTACAAATATCCTTATATCCCCAAAAAGAGTGAAATTGAATGTATGGTTGCAAAAATACTAGAGGCGGATATAGTTTAACCTAGCCAAAGTCATTTCTCTCCTCTGATATTATTGGTACACAAGAAGGATAGATCTGAGTGTATGTCTCTAGATTATATGGATCTCAAAAGCTCACTATTAAGACAAAATTTCCATTCCTCTCATTGATGAATTGTTAGAAGAATTACATGGAATTATTTACTTCACTAAGTTGAATCTTCGTCCGAGGATATAATCAAATTAGAATGAACATTGAAGATATGATGTAAAAAACATTCAAAACTCATGAGAAGGTCATTATGGATTTTTAGTCATGCCTTTTTGCCTTACTAATGAACCTTCCACCTTTCATGGTTTGATGAATTCCATTTAATTGCTGGAAATTTTTTTTAGTATTTTTTGATGATGCTCTGTCTACAAAAAATATTGGAAGGATGACGTTCAACATGTTGACGGGGGTGATCAAACTATTGGAGAAACACAAAGTTTGTATGAAAAAACCTCCAGATGTTTCTTTTAAAAAAATTTACATGAGTGGAGTATTTGGGTCATATTGTATCTAGCATGAAGTATTAATTTAAATCTTAGCAAATTAAAGCCATAATGGAATGGAGAAATTCCCACAACCCTAAATATTGGGACATGGGGTTGAGAGGGTATTATCACAAGTTTGTTAAGAACAGGAAAACAACAGCACCTATAATAACATTACTCAAGAAATATGAATTTTTGGAATCAGGAGAAATTAAGTCCCTTTAAACATCTTAAAGGCGATGTGCCAAGCTCCGGTTTTTAGCTACTCGAGACTAGGAAAATTCTATGGTGGAGTCTGTTCAAAGAAATGGGGTGATGTTGACTGTGCAGAAGAAGACCATTGATTTTCAAAGTCACAAAATCAAGGGAAAATATTTACATATACCTATTTATGAGAAGGAAATGTTGGCAATGTTTGCATGCCCTAAGTGATGGCACACTTACCTAATGGGAAGACACTTCAGGTAAAAATATATCATTCACAGTCTTAAATAATTTTGGAAAAAATATTATCCTCATAAGAGAAAGAAAAATGGGTCACTAAGATTTTGGTTATGAATTTGGAAATCATTTACAAAGGGAAACAAAATGTTGTTGCGGATATCACTGACCAAGAAGTGATGAGATGTGGAAGCATTTCTCTAAGCCATTTCAATTATCCCAATGTGGCTAGATAATTTAAGAAAGGGAGGAATAGAAGAATGATGAAGAGAAAGTGGAAACAAATTCAAAATTTTCAACAAGATCTAGATAAATAAAATATATTTATACACGGAAAAATATCTCATTATGGTACAAATATTTTTATATTTATGCTAGAATTTAACTGGAAAATAAATATTCTTTTTGGGGTGCACCTCCTATAGGAGGGCACTCGGTATTTTTAGAAACATATCACGGGGTCAATTTTTTTTTTTTTTTTTTGATGGCCTTAAATATGATATTAAAAAGATTGTGGTAGAATTTTTGGTTTTCCAAAAATAAAGTTGAAGCAAATTAGTCCCCGATCTGTTACAGCCTTTATCCATTCCAAGTCAATGTTGGGAGGAGGTCTCAATGGCTTTGATCACGAGTTTTTTTGGCTTGAGGGGTCTCGACCCGGGTTGAGGGATTATCTCGCAACCCTCCAACTCACGGCCCTTTCGGCGGTGATTTGCTTGCGCGGACCAAGTCTCACCCAAAGCGGTATGGGGGGATGCTAGAACCAGGTTTCCACACCTTGAGGAATTTTTTGATGTAGTGGCTCTATTACGGATCAAACCCTTCACAGTTATTAAAAAAATACTTCTTATATTATTTGTGTACATTAATCAAGTATACTTCAATCGGATCTTTTCATCTAGCATCAAGCGAGATCGACGCATATAAGAAATTAACCAATAGAGAAGGAAATGTGCAATAATAGAATAGATTCAAATATTAACACGATTAACGAGATAATCGACACAACAATTACATGAAAGTCCGGGTTCGCGAGACAATCTTCTTTAATATATCTATCAATTCCGGTACATGCAGTCCTTCAATATAATCTACCCTTTCATTGCACACAACCAACGAGTATACATACATCAAGGACTTAGGTCTCCATGTACACAACTAGTAGGATCATTTCTACCCAAAACCCATACTTAGATCAAAACCTTAAAGAAAAACATTTCACCATGAGATTTAGAGCTTACTCTACTCGAATCAATACTTTCATATTTATACTATCTTGACGTGCACATACCATGGTATCAAACCATGGTTTGAGACTCATGGTTTTCCATTTAAACCCATTAAAATGATCAAGGGACTTTTGACCCACACCAAAGCCCCTTTGTCTTTATCGTGTAGTGCACACAAAAAAACATATACAAAACTTAACCCAAAGTAACACTCGAGTGACCCCGCACTAACGGGTTCACCCAAGTATGAAGAAAAAGTGTGGCTTTATGTTATCGGATGTGTTGATCCTTGATTCCAATCTATTCTTTTTCAATAATGACAACTATTCACCTGAAATTGGCTCAATTGGATTTTATGGTCCGGGTTGTCGTCTATGGTAGAGCATCCATCATTCGATTGTAGATGAGCGAGCCTGTTGCATTATGTATTTTCTATTTGGAAAAGAAATTGGTTCTCATAAATTAGTCATTCCATTAGGGATTTTTTTAGGTATAAAATGGGCCTCCTAAGGAAATTATAAAATAATAGTGGAAATAATAAAGTAATATTTGATTACATCATCAAATTTTTGAGGGAAAAAAGGAAAACTATTTTTTAACTCGTATTTTCAACTTATATCCCTATGGTTTTACTCAAATTTTGAGTGGAAACACTCGTTGGATCCAAAATTGTATTTCTCATCCAAGGAGTACCCATGTTGCATAATTTCGATGGACCCTACTACAAAAAAAAATGAGAAATACACGAAAAAAGTGATTTCAAACACATTTTTTCATGTATTTCTCATTTTTCGTGTAGTAGGGTCCATGTGGGTACTCCTTGGATGAAATTAAATTTTTCATCAAAAAGTACTCAGTTAAAATTTTAGTAAACCTTGGGGAGATAAGTTGAAAATACATGTTCAAAAAGTAGTTTTTATTATTTTACTATTTTTTAGTCTTTTTACTTTTTATCCCAAAAATAGTGAATCATCCCCGATGGTTGACATCATCATCTTGAATCCTATTGGTTCATATAAAGTTTATTTTAGTTGTACATTTTTCTTAGGAGGCCCATTTTAGACCTCAAAGTTTCTCTAATGCACCCACCACCTTAAAAGATTTTGATGGACGAATGCCCTTGACCTTGTGGTATTTTGAACTCCTTACAAGTAGAATTAGGAGGTCAATATGTATCCATAGAAGTCAAAGTTATTGACTTATCCCTTGAATATAATATTCTATTGGGTCACACATGGGTTTATGCCATGGCTGCTGTCATTTCGATTTATTTCTAAATGATTGTCTTTCCCCATAAGGCAGATTATGTTCCTTGATCATCACCTTTTTCACCTCTAGTTCTTAGAAAGCTACACCGATGTCCCTCTTGGAGGATAAAATATACACCCTTATCGGTATGTCGAGGTTGGAATGCTTAAGGATTCCTCTCCCATGGGAACCTTTTTGTTTCCTCCTCTTCACTTCGCAACGACTCCCTTCCGGTTTCCTATATCAATGATATGATCTTCTACTATTCTAGCGATCCTTGGATTGTACCGGATGAAAATAACATCCATATTTTTGGCAACCGGAGTGCCTCTTAGCCCCATCGAGCTTGATTACGAAGCCATATATTCAGCTTGTGCAACCCTATTTTGATAAGTCCTCCTTGATTAATTGGGTCGATCATTCATTCGATTATGGAAAATCATGTAATATTTTCTCTCACACATTTCCTACTGATAAGAGCATCATGATGTCGGATGATGCATCATGGGACGATCATCCACCATTTTTCTCCTTATCGAGATTTCATTGAGGATAATATCGGTGACCTATATCTACCAAATATTGTCAATTTTTCCACGAGTTGTTTCTATTCATGGAAACCGATTTTGAAAAGAACCTCTCGAATATTGAATAGATGGCGGTCTCGATATCTCGATTCGGCGGTATTGTCGAAAATATACACATCGGTAATTTTTGTTCTCCATATGATATTAAGTACTATAAATACCTATTCAGGATTTCTATATGTTTTAACCTATTCTTGTAAGGAAATTCTAGGAATCGATCCAAATATAGTAGTGCATGAGATTAAAACATATACTAATGCTAAAGCTGAGTACGGAAGCAACTCCATCGATCCATCCCAAGAAGAATGCTATGATGAAACATGAATTTGAAAATTTTCTATGAGATGGATTCATCTACCCCATTCCTTTAACTGATTGGTGTCAAATGCCATTCATGTCATGAATAAACGGGGAACAATCGGTGTATGCATCGATTATCAGGACCCTAAGTGCATTTCTCGAAAGCAAAATTACTGACCTTGTTCATTGACTAGATTGTTGATGATCGTGCTAGATGTGATATATATTAATTTATGGATGGTTTTCTCCGGCTATAATAAAATCAAAATTCTCCCTAGAGGATCAACCTAAAGCGCATTTATCGTCCCTAGAGTACAATTTCTTATCGAAGCCCTTTTGGCTTAAAGAATGTTGGGGACAAATTCATGGATTACCTTCCATGACATCAAACATATTGTGAAACCATGTTTGGGGAAATATCACACTCACTCTAAACATCGATTTGATCACCTGATTCATCTTAGGGCCATATTATTATGGTGTATACATTATATTATTCGACTTAATCTTTATAAATGTGTGTTATACGTTATTTACGGCCAACTTCTTCATTTTTTCATTTCAAAACATGGGTCCCCATCGATCTCTTGAAATTTCGGGCGATCATCAATTTTCCCGTACCTTCTTCCCTTGTTCTATATTCTGAGGACTCCAAGGGGAGGCTAAATTTCTATGGAGTTTTGTCCCTAACTACTACGGAGTTTACCAAAGGATTAACTTTCTTGCTTAAGAAAGGGTTCCCTTCCATTGGGATAACGTTGCTCAACAATCATTTGATGCCTTGAAAGATGTATTGGCTCGGGCATCTCTATTATATCCGCCTAATTACTAGCGTAATTATTTCATGTATCTCACTACTTCCATTACTGCCATAGCAATGGTATTGGTCCGGGAGGATGATGTAAGGAATTTGAACATATGATATATTATTCGAGACAAAATCTTAATGATATCAAAATCAAGTATACTAACATAGAAAAGTTATCTTTTAGCGATTTTCAAGTATACTCACGTAGAAAATTTATCCTTCTTAACGTTCGTTAAATATACTCAGAGGGATTCATCCTAAGGATGAACTTACGAATCAATCATACGTTATCCTCCTCAATCTTGTTAAGCAAATAAAGCGATGCTGACTAGTATGGTTGGGGAAATTGGGAAAACAAGGTACTCCACTTGTTAATGGAAGAGAGTCTCTCTTGAACATGACACTCTTCCACTTCATCTTCGTGGTTTTGGGTTGGGAAATATTCTTACCTTTTTGGTTCATCATCTTGTTTCAAAGCCTCCATTTTTTGTTTTGGGCCAATGTTTCCAACTCTATTTAGTGTCATCGATATGTTTAAGAGAAGTCATTAGATCAATTTGTTCTTTGCAATAATCTTAAGCCTTCATTCCATGTCTTTTGTTTCTAATCTAGTTGTGTATAATCATCATTATGTCTCAAATCATGATACCCATTTAATTTCGTTGATGGGGGATACATCGAAATTTTACCTCTGACAGTGCTTCTGATGGCATCAACCCATTATCGGGAAGTTACCTTGAAAAAATCTTATGTACCTTAGTGCTTGGATACATCATTGAAAAGTTTCCTCACTCTTGACGATAAGTTTAGATCAATGGCCTTAGAACGAAAGATTCTATTTGGTGTTCGACTCAAATCACTTATTCACACCATATGGATTCGATTGCGGTACCTTGAATCACATTAACATTATCGGTGGTCTCTCTCATGTCTATTAACAATTTCCATCATTTATCGGTAATTATATGGTGTCTACCATGTTCGACTCCAACTCATTGATTCAAATTTTTAGACTCATACATTGAATGGTCGTGTGAATGAGGTGAGAATACCCCAAATCTAGTTTCATCCATGCGAGTTTGTGATTTCGGAGTTAATACGGGATCACAAAGTATGATGGCTATGATCATATAGGCAATCATCGAGTCATGGTTCCACCCTTTCATCTTGTGGACATGTATTTTTTATCATTCTACATGTAATTTTAGCTTATGTGTTGAGTATGGGTATGCCTCCCTCGGTAAAAATGTCATGATGTAAATGTATTGTAACATTAGTTTATCTCCTTTAGTTTCTTGATCCTTCTCACAAGGTAAAAAACCTTTCATTCGATAGTTGTCATTTTTACTTTGTGCTTTGGGGGCAATGCTATAGGCCATTTTGTTGCATTTGATCAATAGGCTCAAATGGGATCATTCACATCCTTTGAACACTTTAACATCCTCCCTACCTGGAAATACATAAGCATGAATCTCTCAAGTTCCTTTATTTACTTTGATACTACTTCATTTAAGCAATTTTTAGGCCCAATGCACCTTGTCTCTTTGGAGGCCAACGTTCACCAACAAGTTGGCTCTCTCTCGACTGTGTTGATGACCAACGGGTTTGCCCTTACTAGGGTGTTTTGATTACATAAATACGGAGAAATAAAAATAATATTGAAGATTCTCTGAGGCTTCAAGGAGTTGTTATAATTATTTAACTTTCTTGAAAGCCTCGAATCCTATCATATCCTACCTTGGATATTTCACCCTTATCCCTTGAGCTCATCCTCCCATCAAGAGTGGATCTCAAGCCTAGATTTGTAAATGGATAAGAACCCTTAACTTACCATCCTCTTTTATATAATTGTGGTCTTCCATGATCTATGGGATGGATTTTGGAGATAGATTCTACCCTCATGTTGTTTTGTGAGATTCATTATTCCATGCATTAGGGTGACATAGAGGTACACTTTGTGGAAAGGAAGGACAAGTCAACTTGGTGGAGATCTTCTACAAGATAAACTCCTCTATTTTGTTGTAACTCTCTACATTTATATTAGTACGAAAAGTTCATTTTTTCCTATATGTGATTTTATGATTTCATACATTTCAATGCCTTGTTTATCCATTGAATAAAGTGATTAGATGATGCTAAATAGATGTCGTAGATAGTTGGCTTTTGTTGTTTGATTGTGTAGGTTCTAATTATATCGATCACGAGATTGGATTGAAGCTTACAATCAAAAGAGGAGCGAAGCATACGAGGAATTATAGGTAGGCTTCGCCCTATTGTCTATTTACTTTAATGTTTTTACTTTAAATAAAACATTAACTTCTTCAATTTCTATTGTTCTAGACTAGGTCATCAATTCTAGGGAAGATACTTATGTACGCAGTCATAAATTCTGCATAACACTTGGTATTCATCTTCGAGAGGTCTATTGGAATACCCATGATAGTTCACATTTATCCATACTAACCCTAACGATTTAGGTGTTCAACGCGTTGAAAATAATAAAGAATAATTCAATATATTGGTCGTGGGTGGTTATATGTATTGGGGTATAAAAAGGATATTTGGTAAAAATAAAATTATTTTTATAAGATATATGTATGGGGACGAGGTTAAATGATAAGATTTTTGGAGGTCTTTATTAATATATAATGGCAATAGACATATTATCTAATATCCCATAAATGTATGCATTATGATATAGGTTGACTGAGTGGAGACCCCATGGATTAAAGGTGCATAAATAGAAAGAAAGTCATTTTCCCCATCTCTTTTATCAGCCCCTCTCTATTTTCAACTAGGATTTTGGATATATCTCATGCACAAAGAGAAATATATTGTTTTATTCCTTTTAATGTTTTTTATTTTTACGAGATATCAAAATTCTAAAATTCATAAGTCTTGTATTTAAGGATAACTGCATTTATGTCACCTATATAACAAATAAATTATATGGTACAAAAGTTAATATGAAATTTATTATGTTAATACTTTCATACTTGGTCTAAATTCTTAACCTCATAATTTTAGGGTTTTAGTAACATTATTAATTAAAAATAAGTAAATATTAACTATAAACATATGCCAAAAAGTGTTATATAAGAACTCACTTTATTATCTACAACTATAGAAATTTGTGTAAAAATTTCATCTTTAAATATTAAACCAATGTCTTCTCATGAACATATGCATTATGTTTTTAAAGGAAAATTAACCTACAACCATTAAAAAGGCATGAATTTTTCTAAGTTATATAAATTTTCCATAAATAAATGTTATATATTCTAAAATATAGTTTGATTTCTATCTTTCATCCTTTTATCCCATATTCTAATAATATTTCATGTAATTAGCTTGCACCTGACCCCTATTCCAACATGGACATGGACTCCTAGTATTGTGCTAAAGGCCAAGGCTCAACGAGTTAATGGATAGGCATATAAATAGTGTAAATATATTTATATGGAAAATGTATTAAATTTTTAGTAGTAAAATCAGGCTATGTAAATATTAATCTTTAGAAAATAATAGATAATGAGTCGAAGAATGTTGCGAGAGAACATGAGATGGGTTGTGATTTTACCATAGAGGTGGAGGAAAGGAGGGATATGGGAAACTATTCTTTTATTAACAAGTGTCAACCTAATATTCTATTTATTTTATAGAATGTTCCTTAGATGAAACATCTACCTCCATCGACTTAGAAACGCAATCATTGAATGCATGTAGAGGTTGGTGGGGAGGTCTTGTCCCTTAGTTATTGGAGCATAGGTTATGTAAGATCATTTGGAAGTAGTGTCCAAGTATTTCATTCTCCTATTGGAATTAATGTCACCCATCCTTTCTCCTAAATCTCATTGGAACTTTTCTTTCATTCTATTGACTCATTTCTATGCTCTAAACTTCTTTGGCTATCTTTTGTCATTTTTTATGGAGAAATTAATCAATCTAGAAATGGACCAAATCAACGCTATGAAACATGTATTGCTGAAAAGATTAAATGAAATATAAATGGATGTAAATGATCATTGAGGTTACCATATTAGGAATCATTAATCCACCATTTGGTACTCTAAAATTGTTACTTTGTAGACTATTCCATATAACACATTCAATAGATTTAACTCTTTATACCTCTAATGAAGAGAATTAGAAAGAATTAATATCCCCAAGTGGCCATTGAGAAAATAAACGGATTTCATATCTTCCTTATGTTGTGTGGAGAAGTGGAAGAGAGTGCCATGGTCATTTGATTGTTGGATGAGAAACCTAGAGTGCTCTAGTTACAACAAGATTGCATAAGCTTATTAAAGATTTGGGATTGTGTTAAGTGAGCTAAAGGCCATGTAGCTTGTTTCCTTAATCTTTGTGGCTTCATAGTTTGATTTTGAATGGTATTTTCATTAGATGATTAAGATGGAAAAATTGTTTGTATAAAACTAGCTCCTAAATATATCCTATCAAAAAATACTTTTGGTATCTTCTATTTTTTTAAAAGTACTATATCCTTACTTATAAATCTACAAATTATTGTTATTTTCTATTATGGAAATATAAGCTTACTTGCTTCATACATCTGACTTATAATTACTTTAAATTTGGGAATGTTTCTACTATAGAATATGTTAATCCATGTTTTCCTAATTATATTACATTTAATTATCACACAACTTCATATATTTCTATAATTAAAATTTTTAATAAAAAACTTTCCTTATAATAAAATAAACTTTTATGATTAAAATTTAAATGGCGTATTTAATGACTACTTATCTCCCTTTATAAAATTGAATAAAAATATTATTGATTGATATCTTAAATCTAATAAACTTTAAAAAATAAAATTGATCTCATCGAAGTAAACTCCAATGTACCATACTAACTTTGAGTAGGAAAAATTTTAAATTAATAATACAATATTTTACCAAATATTAATCTTACAACAAATATGTTGAAACCATATATTATCTCTCTAACAATATTTGAATGGCATAACCCAATGACTACTTATTTCCGTTTATAAGGTTGAATAGAAATATTATTGGTTGATATCCTAAATCTAATAAACTTAACAAAATAAAGTTACCTCATCGCATAAACTCTTGATGTACCATACCAACCTAATAGAGAATTTTTTTAAAATTAATGATACGATGTTTTACCAAATATTTTCTTTCAACGGATATGTTGAAACCATATATTATCTCTCTAACAATATTTGAATGACATAACCTTAGTTTGTTTTAATTTTTATATTTTAAAGGTGGTAGCCATGCTCGAAGTAAATTCAATCATTTCCTTTAGACTAATTTAAGGGAGGATATAATTCTTTAGACTAATTTAGAGAGGTTTCGATCAATTTTCGTGGCTGTTTTTATTCTTTTCTCTAATCTAAAGAGGTCTCAATAAAATTTGAACCTGATCTTATGAATTTCAACTAACAAAACTAACCATTAAACCACATATCATTATAAATCCTAAATACATATAAAGAGATAACATCGTTTTTTTTTCCTTTGCAACAAACATGGATGTTATTGATTGATCGATCGAGAGGTTTTTTGTCAACACTTTCCACTATTTCATTAAAAATATCATAGCACTAAAGGTAATAAATTATTTAATTCAATTTATTCATTTATCCACCTATTTAATAGTATTGTTTTTTATAATGACATTATTTTAATAGATTCATTGCATTGTAATTAATAATTATTTTGGTTGGTTTTGATGGCTTTTGTAATTTTCATCTTTAGTTATGTTGACCATTAGCACATGGTTCTCTATTTTTAAGACATTTTATAATCCTCAAATCATAACAACATGTTAGTTATAGAAATAGAAATGCCCGGTTTACTAATTTACTATTTACTATGGTATTTTGGTATTTATTACTCTTTAAGATATTAATAAAGGAGGTATATATATATATATATATATATATATATATATATATATATATAGATTATTTATTTGAATAAATTTATTTTTTGGGAAATTTTAGTTACAATGAAGTGACATGATATTCAAGTATAGGATAGGTAATTTTTTAAGATATTAAAACAAAGTCAAATTTTTGTAAATCTAGGTTATAGTTGTCAAACTTCAATATTTTGGGTGTTTTAGAGGTTTTTAATGGTGCTGAATCCATTTTCACCATCAAAAACATGATTCTAACGGTGTTACTACAAGATTTCTTAATTTTTTTTGCTCGGATTTTTGACCAATTTGGACGGTCGGGCAATTCCTCCGCCTCTTGTAAACAACTCTAAAAATATAACAAAAAAAACATTTAGATAAATTAGTTCCTTGTAAAAATTCTGATCTCTTTATTTCCAACTCACAATTAGTTATTATGACTACTTTTAATTAAAATGTTAAAAAAAATAAAGATAAAAAAATAAAAAAATTAATTTATAAAAATTAATTTCAAATATATACCGGCATAAAGATCCATATAAAATACGGATCGACGCAGGCCAAAAGGGATTAAATTTCTTTTGTTGAAAACTTATTTTTAAATTAAAAAAACAATGTGTATTTTTGCGCATTTTAAATTGCACTTTTGAACATTATAGAGATTATATAACATGTGTATTGATTCATTTTATATTAATTCATATTAAGTTATTTTATTCATAATTCACATTGGATAATGATTCGATCATACATTAACATATTTTCTTTTAACATTTTTTCTATATATAGATTTATATAAATTTGATATCACGTATTAAAATATTTTTGAAAACATAAGGTTTAAACATCTTACTCACATAATTTTTTTTCCTTCTAATTATTCTACATGATATTAGGTCATATGGACAACTAATTAAATGCATATATATTTTTTTCATTTTTTATTATAGTCGACGTTGTTTTTCTATTTAGTGAATATTTTATTTTTATTTTAAGTGGGACAAACATACTTACACCTAGCCTTCACAGCTTGGGCTATAGAAAGTCTAGAGAGATCAAATCTCAAACTTAAAAAAGAATTATTGCTTTGTAAATATGTGATTAATATAGATCTATGTGGTAATTTTTCATTGTTTAAATTGTATAATTTGATATTTTTTCATTATTAATATTTTATATTAAAAATTAAATTAGTCACACATTTTTTTCTTATTAAAAATAACTACTCTACTTTACTTTCAATTACTTTTATATATACATAGATATATATATATTCTATCTAATTAATTAATTAAATATTAATTAATTAATATTTAATAATTCATGTCTCTCTTATATTATCTTGGATTGTAAAATGAATTTTTAACTAAAAATAATATATTCTTTAAATTTCTTAATTTCAATTTCTTATATTTTTAATAAAGATAAATATTGTATAACTACAACATATTGTAATATAGTCCTTCAACTAAATGATCCTTAATGTACTATGGCCCTCATTTGAATAAAGAACAAAATCAATGATACCATCTCCACCATTACACTGCAAAAGAATATAATAACGAAAGATTGCATTCTCAACCATATTAAGTATATATATTGTTATTATCGAATGTATAACAATTTATGAATAGATACTTTGTTAGATATTTTTTTATATTAAGATTATGTGCAATAGTCCCACCAATCTAGCATTACAATGTGAATGATGGTTTGATAAAGTAGAGAGGACTCTGAGTACACTGACTCTGTTTATAATCACGCAAGATAAATAAAACCAAAATTAGATAACCTTTAAGATTTGTCAGAGTATCTTTTAATTTAATCTGTTGACCATAACAGAGATTGCAGCGACAGTACAATAAATTTATGGAACACCAACTTAATAAGGAATATACATTTGGAGTCACTTAGTCAAAGAAGCGTTGAAGTTCATTTTGAGTAAGAGTGTTCTCTCTGTCAACTGAAAAACATCCCACGTTCACTATTAACTTTACATTTGTTTTTATTTCAATCTTTTGCGGATCTATTTATCTGAACAACTCAGAAATTTCGGTAAGATTTTGAAAAATTTTGGCAAAAATTTATCAGAATCTGAATCTTGTTTACAGTTGTTAAACTTTAGTATTTTGGGTCTCTTCAGGGTTTTGATAGTGCTGAATCCATTTCCACTATCAAAAATACAAGTTCAAACACTCAACTACCTGATTTTTGAAATTTGTTTTACAGATTACGGCAAAAAACTGTCGTCTAGACTATTCTGTTGGGTCGATAGACAACTCCTATCTTATTTAGATTTTAGAATTGATGTTTTGAGGCAACAAGTGTGGTTTATTATCTTAAAATTTAGTAGGATAAATCTAGAAAAAATTAAATAAAATGATACACATCACAGAAACTTTACAGATATTTTTTTTTCTAATTGTTTTTAAAAGAATTTATATTTTTTAATAGAATTAATGCCTTTATATGTTGTAATCTAATAGGGTCTGGACTATGTCTTAAAACTGATTCTGCTTGGCTTAGAGCCGGTCTTCTTAGGGCTTCAGGGTAAAAGCTCAAGACCAACCGTGAAAGTAAGATTGTATCGTATTGACCACCAGCAAATTATTCTAGGTGGCATGGTTTTCGTTAAATAGAGATAATAAGTCAATCTACATTCACAGATAACAGCAAAAAATAGTTGTCCACTACAAATTTGACAGCTAAATTATAATAAATTTCTAGCCTGTTAAAAATATATATATATATATATATATAATCCAATATAATCAAATAATCCAAATAGTTCTATATATTGTATGCAGCTATTCTAGAAATAATCCATGCATGTTGCATGCAGCTATTCTAGAAACAATCTCCGATCAATGGGGACATTGTATTCATAACTCTGCCTGACTGCGTTCTGAAAATTCTGACATAAAGTATAATTTCGATTATCATCCAGTCTCTGCACTCGCGTGTTTTGGGGCTCTGTTTGTTGGAATTAATAGCACGAGCTATCCAGCCATTATAGCCCAAGCCTGCAATTATAGGCCTAGCCTGCAATTATATAGTTGACATCAATATATCATAATGATCGTGAAGGCTTGAGTGGTCCAGAAGAGGGTACAGCATATTCAGTAATATAGGTTTCAGTCAAATCCATAATAAGCCATTACTTGCGATTATATAGTTGAAATCAATAATATCATTTGATCGGGAAGGCGTGAGTGGTCCTGAAGAGATTACAACATATTCAGTAATATAGGTTTCAGTCATCAGTTTTGACCCCACATTGCCTCAACAGTTTTGTAAACAATGTCTGCAGCACATGCAGTACTGTCACTGCCACTTATTGTTTGTGTCTCATTTTTGCTTTTGTTGTTGTATTATCCTCTATCTTTGGCATGTTTGGAGGTTATATTTTTTTTATTAGTTTTTCTTGGATTGGTTAGAATTATAATTTTGATTGGTTAATTTGCCCAATTCAAATGATCTAATTTTCTTTTTCTCAGTTCAAATGATCTAATTTTCAAATTTCTTTTGAGATTATTAAAATCTATTTTAAACAATGAAAAATTGCAATGACACTCTTTAGCATATGAATTATTGTCACAGCGACTTATTGTTTCTATCTGTGGATCATGTTCACAAATCTTTTTATCACTTATTGTTTGTATCTTATTATTGATGTATTATCTTTTATCTTTTTGTTATTGTATTAACTTTTATGTTTTGGTTTTTTTTTAAGTTCTATTTTTTTGGTCAGTTTTTAGTCAAAATACAGAGTATATGCATTACTGTCACCACCACTTATTGTCTGTGTTGATTTGTTTGAATTATAATCTTGAATTATTAATTTACCCAATTCAAATGATCTAATTTTCTTTTTAAACAATAAAAAAATTACAATCACACTCTGCAACATGCATTATTGTCACCACGACTTATTCTCTGTATCTCATTAACAATGTCTTTATTTTCTATCTTTTGTTGCATTAGCTTTTATGTTTTGGTCTTGTTCTATTTTTTTTTTAATTAGTTTCAGTCAAAATACAGAGTATATGCATTAGTATCACCGTCACTTAGGGTCAGTGTCTATTTGTTGGAATTATAATTTTGAATTATAATCTTAAATTATTAATTTGACCAATTCAAATGAATTTTCTTTTCAGAATATTAAAATCTATTTTTAAAAAATGAAAAATTGCATTTACACTTTTCAGCATATGTATTATTGTCACGGCCACTTATGATCTGTATCTCATTATTGATGTATTATCTTTTATCTTTTGTTCTTGTTTTAGATTTTATGTTTGGTTTTTTGAAGTTCTATATTTTTTTAGGTCAGTTTTAGTCAAAATAAAAAGTATATGCATTACTGTCACTGCCATTTATTGTCTTTGCCTCATTAATACTGTTTATCTTTTTTATGTTTTGTTATTGTATTATCTTTTATATTTTGGTCTTTTGAATTTTTTTTTAGTTAGTTTTCATTAAAATGTGAAAAATGGATTGGAATCGTAATTTTAAATTATTGATTTCAACAATTCAAAAAGTATAATTGTTTAGAAACGTTAATTCATTTACAAAACAAAAATACATTTTAAACAATAAAAAAATTACAATCACATTCAAGAATTATTTTACAAATAAAAAATATAATTAAATACACTTTTAAAAATAAATTATCTCGATGTTTACTAATAAACTCTATCATCCATCCTTCTAATAATATATATCACCCAAAAGAAAGTGTATCAATAATATACAATTTTCTACTCACCAATAAAAAAATGTTATAACCAAAATTATATGAAATTCCATCATTTTTTGAAAAAATCTAACCTTTTGTAAAGTATCAAATTTCCCAATGACAGCAATATTGTCTCCACATAACCACTATCTATGTAGATCTGGTGGAACTATTGAATTAATTTGGTTACAACATGCAAGGAAATGATTCCATGAGATTTGAGTTTTTTATAACTTTTTGTCATTTTACTATACGAACCAACTTTGCATTAAAGTTAACTACACAAAAAATTATAAACCAATGAAATAATGGTTATAATTGGTTTATAATTGGTTTATGTATTGAAGTTTGTTATAACCAACTTTCTTATGGTTTCTTTTTGGTTTACAGGGACTCTCTCACGTATTTTTGGAACCTTTCATTTGGTATCCTTTTCCTCTATGTGCTTAGGCATTTTGTTAATACCTGGACATTTTTCTTTTTGACATTAATGTGTTTTTCTGTTTTGTTTTCTTATTTGGTATCTTTCTCTTCTCTGTGCACGAGGCATTTTGTTGTATACCTTATACATATTTTTTTTTGAAATTGATGTGTATATGTTTGTTTTTTTTTTTTCTTTTATTGCCACAGGGTGGTAATTTTCGTTAACTACCATGTTAGTAGGTTTATTTAGATGAATGATACAGTCTAGCTTTGCTTAGGATTCATGACTATGTGAAACAATTTTATTTAATGAAAATGTGTTGTTTTTAATTGAAGTCGAGTATAGAAATATTGTCACTAGGTTTTAGGTTTTTTTTTTTTTGATTCACATATTTTAGAAAAACTATTATACAAATTAATTTTAAAGATAAAATTTCATAAAAAAATAAGTTGAAGAGGAAAATATTTAAAATATTTTTTAAAAAGTTTATAGTTATTTTTTTAATTATATATCTAATATAAAAAAAATTATGATTAAGATATTTAGAGTATTGTACTCAATCAATTAAGTTAAAATTTATGAAAATAGAAAAAAAAAAATTAAATGTATTTTTGTAAAATTTAATTAATTATGTTGTAAGCGTTTATTATTTGAAAACAACTTTCCTAGGTGCCAATGTGTCCATGTGTGAGCCATTGGATCAAATGTTAGATGATTGAAATGTCTTAGGCCATTAGCTCCACAAGTAAATAGTTATATATATATATATTTTTATAATGTAATGTAATTAACATTTTAACTAGGTCAAAATAAAATAAATAAAATAATAATAAACTATAAAAACAACCCATGGTATTGACCCATGGTATTCATGTGGAATATAGTTTATTGAATTATTTCACATGAAATGATTTATCTTGATCAGTAATAATGAATGTTCATAATTATCATTTCTTATATAACACTCAATTTACCTTTAATTACTTAATTGTAATAGTTTGTAACTACATACATAATTTATCTAATTTTCTTTTTGTTAATGAATATCAAAGTTCTTTTATTAAAAAAAAACTGTATACATATCTTTAATTACCCAATTGTAGCTAAAAAATATTACATGTTTTTCACTTTATAATCATAAACAAATTTCATATTATATGATGTCAAACTTACTCAACTTTTTATTCTGAAATTTTAAACAAAGTTTTTTACTACATAGTTTTAGCTTTTATAATTTTTTTATTTTTCAATTCAAACAAAACTTAAAAAAAAAAACCCACTTAGTCTTTACTGTACATCATAGTTTTACAAAATTGGCACTCGTAAGTTGACATAACCCTAAGGGGTTCTTTTACAAGTTTTATCATAATCTTTCCCTTCATCCAATAGTGTATTCTAGTTTATAACCTGATCCACAATGAAAGAAAATGGCTAAGCATTTCACAAAGTATTAGTTTGTAACATGATCTACAATCAAAGAAAATGTCCAGGGATGTCACAAGCTATCATTCACATAGTGATCTATTGACGTTCTTAGTTGAATGGATTCTATTAGATGCATGATGGCCAGAGACACTAAAAATTCAAAATAGATATCTGTTTCGACATCCATATTCTCTATAAACCATCCAAATTTCTCATCTTACAAAACAATTTCTAACAGTAACCGCTCAATTTACTCTCCAATTTTTGAAACCCCCACCCATGCTGGGGAGATCAGAGTGTAAAATCAAATGTTCTTGTGGTCTTTTTAAAGGGTTCATAAACAAAACAGACATTAAGAAAGTCAATAGTGTGGTATAATTACTTATTTTTGAATCATTGTGACAAACAAAACATCACATTAGCTCACAAAATATATCTAATGCTATAAGGATCTGAGATGATAACAATGTTTTGAATCATGCTAACTAGGTGACAACCAAAAAAAAAAAATTAACCACGAGAAAAAAAATCACAAAAACTCACAGAATATATCCAAGGTTCTAATGAACCCCATACATAGTGATGGACATCATGGGAATTTTAGTGAACATAGAACACCACCCTAAAAATTCTACACTCTTTGATAAACTTAGAATAACCTAAGATATCTAGATTGGATGTCGAGGTGGGTGGTACAATAATTGAGGATGCTTCTTAAAGGGTAAGGGAATTTAGATACTCTATCCTTCCACCAAAGCTATAAAAAGTGAGACTTGTGGATTATAGTTTTACAAAATTGACACTATGTGAATAAGAATAAGTTTCTGAACATTGGGAGATCTGTTTAACCCACCTAGTTTGATTTGTTTTTGCTCTCCTTTTGGATTTAGATCTTAGATGAGTTGATCTAAGGGATCCAGGAGCTGCGAACTCATTTCAGTGCACTGAATTCTCAGGAGTGCATTATTTCAGCAGGCTTGCTGTGCAATCCCAATTTTGGGATATTAAATCCGAGGTTTGAGTACCTTTAACCAGGGTGTTGATCGATTTTTTCAATCTGTTCCAACTTGTTTTTTCTTTACTTGCAAAGGTTGGAGAGCACCTACATTCATTAGAGAGAGATACATGGAGAAATGCAATTTTTTTTTTTTAAGGCCTACAAGCTGCCTCAATGAGGCTTTCCACTCGTAGGTCTACCTAGGTGCCTCAAATGAGGTTTTCACCTAGGATATTTTATTTTTCTCTTTTTTTTCAACCCAATGACTTCCTCATGGAGGTTTTCAATCAGTGGGCCAATCTCAACGGCCTTAAAAGAAATTTTCACCTGACATTTTATTCTTTTTCCCTTTTTTATTTTTTTTTCTTTTTTACTTTCCTACTATACTTGAAAAAACAAAACCTTTTTCAAGTATAGGAATACTTCCAATGGAGCCATGTACACATAAATATGACAGATAAAATTCAAGTGCACACTTGGAATACATGCTCTAACATGTGCCTGAATATAAGAGATGAATTACTTTGACTCGGATTGTATCAAGTAATGTTGGAGAAGAGTGTGTTGATACAACTTAATGATTGTTTCGAACCATATGTTAATATAGTTGTGATGCCCCTGGTCCACTTGCTGAGTTGGATCCCCTTGAGGTCCTCTTCTATTTTGAAATTCAAATATTCCTCTTTTCGATGATTGTTCTCTTGAACACATGGAGGAAATGCCGGTAAACATGAGGAAGCTTTTTCAACATCTGATTATGATGTTGGCTCTTCATCAAGTGCAACCCTTGATCTTTTGATCTCCTTATTTGGATCTTCTTCTTCTTAATGTTGTCCTTCAATGACATTAAGAAAATCTCTTCTTTTCAATACCTTTCTTGAACTAAGATGAATACCATCTAGATCAAGAGGATATGTTTGGTACTGGTGTACCTCAGCACTGTAAGTTGGCTGAGATAGTTGATGGTGTGGGTTTGGAAATGGTGGTACCAGTAGTTGAGTGGGGGTGGATATATGAGATGGATGTGATTGAGGTTGTGGTTGTGGTGGAGGTGGATGGTAGGGATAGCATGGAGTTGGGTATGGAGGATATTGAGGGAAATATTGAGAATGTTGTGGATTTTCCCAATAAGGTCCTTGCCAACCATGTTGCCAAGATTTTTTTTGGGGTTGAGATGGCCAAGGTTTACAAGGAGGGAGTGTGTCCCAATTAGTTTGAGATGGATGCGAATAATATTGAAATTGTGAAGTGGGTCCTTGCATCATACCAAGTTGACTAGGTTTCTTGGGTCTCCTTGGAGCTACACAACATAGCTTCTTTGGTGATTTCCTTGCTCCATTGTCTTGCTGGTAAAAAAATTTCAACTTGGGGAATGATGAACAAGGGTTACTAGAAAATGATTCTGCATGGATAAAAAATATATCAACATCTTCTTTTTGCTCATTTTACATTCTTAACATTTCTACTTGTTCAAGAAAATGTCCAAGTTCATATTGCCTTACCAATGTTGATGTTGACTTACTTATCCTTTCCCTTCCACTTGATATGCGCTTGCATTTTTCACAAATTTATTAAAATGAAAATTGGTATACATATCCTCTATTCATGAGATTAAGCAGATCAATCCACTCATCCCTAATTGTTCTAAGTAAGAGTGTTTTTAGTGTGTCAAATCCTAGATGATGCAAATTTTCCCTCTTAACATTATACATGAACCTCTCTATTAGATCCTCAAGGCTCTCATCTTCTTCTTGGTTCATTCTAATTTTTTTTTCTCTAAGATCACGATCTTTATATTTTTATAGAAATATCTTTTGCATATCATTCCATGATATTATTGAATTATTACCTAGACTCATGAACCATTTAAGATATTTGTCCTTCAATGTTGTAGGAAACAATATCAATTTTTGAGTTTGTGATAAGTAGCCATAAGATCTACAAATTATCTCAAATTCAAAGAGAAATGTTTCCGGATCCTCTGTCATCATACCATGGAAGTTGGGAAGGAAAGATGGAGAGATGTTCTTCATATGTACACATATGGCCATATCTTGAATGGGAAACTCAATAAGATCTTCTTCATTGTCATCATATCCATCCATATGTTCTACCTTCAAAAGTGTATGGTGATGTGGTTCTTACTATACCACGTGGTCAAGTGGGGGGGTTGGTATTGGAGAATTATTTAAAAAAAAAATTTGAGTATCTCTACTCCTATGAGGCCTGAAAATCATATTTTTTTAATTTTTAAATATTTCAAAAACAACATGAAAAAGGAAAGTAGAAAAGAATGCTAAAACAGAATCAAAGCATATACTAGAAACCTCCCTGGAAATGGCACGAAAAAGTGGTGAGCCCTAGTAATTGCACCAAGAGTGATGAAACTCCCAGGGGCTTCCCTACTTTACTTTATCAACCCGGGGTTCATACAAACTTGTAGGTGACAATGCTATATACACAATAGATGCATTCTACTCATGTCATCCTCTTTCGCTCTACGAAAGGGTGCTACTTCTAATGGTTCTCAGTGAAGTCTGTCACACTTCAATGAATACTAAAATAAATTGTAGAAAGGAAATGATAGAAAGGAAACTAAACTAAATTGCTGAAAAGGAATGACAGGAAAGGAAAATAATTTAACTTGTTTAAAAGAAATGGCAGAAAGGAAGCTAGTTCTAAACCACACTTAACTTATCCTACGATCTATCTACCATGCTATCATGATTCTAACCATGCAACTATTCATGATCTAACTAAAATTGAAAAATTGTTGCTTGCAGTTTTGAGGAAAAAGGGCTAATAATGCTAATGGAGGGCTTCAACACATGGGACAAGGCTTAGAGGTGGGAAGAGGGGTTTGGACCTTATTAAAACATTATTATGGCGCAAAAATTCTTTGAAGAGGAATGATTCAAAAAGTGCGATGGCAGAGTTTCGATGGAGGACGAAAGTGCGATATGTGATATCACAATCGCAATATCACAAAGTTGGAGGGATAGCAGAAGTGTTGTTTGGGACTGGGAGCGAAATGGGAAATGTGATGGGGATAAAAAATACGAAGTGCAAAATGCAACGAGATAAAAACTGTGAAGTACGAAATGCGATATCGCAATCGCAATATCGCAAAGTTGGAGTAATAACGTAAGTGTTGTTCAGGAAAAGGTTGCGAAGTGCGAAATGCAATGGGTGACTTGGCAGTGGTACTGGCGGTAGAGTACAACAACAATATCGCAATCGGCATTGGGAGCAGTAAGTGTTAATGGGAACCAAATAAAAACTGTGATTTGCATTTTGTGATGGGGATAAAAACTACGAAATTGAATTTGCGATCGGGATGACGTGGCGGAATGCTACAGTGGTGTCGCAATTGGCGTTTGGAGCAGTTAGTCTTAAAGGAAACCAATAGAAACTTCGATTTGCAATTTACGATTTTTCAATATCGCAAAGTTGGCAGAGAAGCGATAGTGTAGTTGGGAGGAGAGTGCGATAATCGTATCACAATAGGAAAAAAGGAGCTGTAAGTATTAAAGGGAAAAGCGAAAAGGTTGTGAAATGCTATTGCGATGTATGGAAAGGAAATGTGATTGTGATTTGTGGTAAGGAATTGTGATAAGTTATAAGGTGTAAGGGTTATCACAATCGCAATTACAAGCAGGAAAATAGAAGGGAGAGGGGGGAGGATTTGCAGGATGCGAAATGTGATAAGCGTGGAATTCAAGAACAAAAGGGTGGAGGTCAACCTATAAGGTTTTGAAGTGTTTTATCATTAAAATGGTTGTGATAGTCGTAAAATGGGAAAATGAAGAAATAGAAGGCAAACTTAGTCGTTTTGAAGCGTTTTAGGAATAAAAGGGTGCAGTAGCTACAATAAGTGAAATAGAAGGGAATAGAAGCGTAACAACAGATATTGAAGGGAGATGGGAAATGAAGCAGGGAAGTGTCAATGAACTTCTTCTGGGCAAATATTATTGTACTTGCAATCAACCCTACCTACTTATGAAAAAAAATAGACAAGTGTGTGATAAAACCAATGGACAGAAAGAAGTTTTTTGGCCTGTGGGAAAGTCTACCCCCCTCGACCTCTATTGATAGAGATGAGAAGGGAAGTTTAGATCCACAAATTTTATACTTTGATCTTATATTCTATTACTCATAAGAAAATGAAAACCTACAGCAGAAAAGTGAAAGAAAAAAGTAAATAGCAATGAAACTATCAGAAGGATATCTAACTAAGTGGTAGAAGCAAAACTAGCTAAATGACAAAAAGGAAAGAACGAAAACAACCGAGAAGCTTAGGCACATGAGTTGGGCCCTAACCCACAAGCCTAGCTCTCTGGAACTATATCAATAAAAATTCATCTAAATACTCATTGCATTAAAAACACTATCTTATTACATCCCAAAGGACTTAAACAACAAAAGCCTAATAGAATGGAAAATGAATGGCATGGGATGGAATGGAATGGACTGCATTGAATGGGCCAGAATCCACCGAAATCAACCCTAATTAGCTCTTGATCAACTTTATTTATCCTGAATGGAAGCTACCGACAACCCCCTAAAAAATAGGTAATAATTCCACTTGACTCCAAGTGAAGTATGGCGTGAGTGCACTTGGTCTTGAGTTGCTTGGTTGCGTCTAGAATTCGAATTGCTGGAGGGGATCTCATGAGAATCCTTTGGTTGTTTTTAAGAGTTAAGGAGGGTGGAAAACCCCCTTGAATCTCTCCAATATTTCTCCCTAATTTCCTGATATTGTGCTCATTTATTCTTCAATCTTGATCTTCCAATGGCAGGGATCAAGTCCCTAAATTATTTCCTTCTCCAAATCTACATAATCTGCCCAATATTCTTACAATATTCTACAAAAATAACCAATATTAAACACAAATATGAAATTACCTTTAAACCTTCCTAAGAAAATATTAAAGAACAAGAAAACATAATTAAGTGTAGAAGGAGATATTTAATATATATTTTCATGTGCATAAGTAAGGTAGATGGGCCTAAGAAAGGTTAGCTGGGCCTTATTTTATGCCTAATTTAGAGGCCCATTAGATGGGTCTCCACATGTAACTAAAAAGTAGGAATCGAGAGAGTTTTTATCCACCTAAAAAAGAACATAGGAAACCAAAGCACCCTTATCCATCTACTATTCATATCTCATCGATGCAACTTACCCCTTTTCTACCAACTTCCTCTTTTTCTCTCCAATGAGATACGCACCATCTCCTTGCCTTTGGTGCATTCTATTGTCATCCATGAGCCCTCATTCAATTAATCCCTCTCTTCTAATATTATGTTCGTGGTGTTTTCACTATAGCCTCCCCTACCGTGGTAGTGGGATGGCTTAGCCTTTCTCCTCGACACCCAAACAAAACCTTAATTAGTTGGGCCTTTGTGCCTTTAGTTAAGAAGGCACCCACACATAGGCATTGTTTTTTCCTTTAATGCAATAGGGGAAATGGGTGGCTCATTGATGGAGGCTTTTAAAGCTTATGTCCTCCTCAAGAAAATTTCCCCACAACTTCACCTCCATAAGCTCATGAATCCATGTCCCCTCTTAGTCTATTCATCATTCACAATTTTATTTTAGTTTACTTTAATTTACATATCAACTCACCTAGTAATATTTACAAAAGGGTGAAGATGTGGTTGTTACCAACTACACCCCCTTAGAGGAACATCATCATTGGTGTTCTACATCTCAACACATCAAAATTTTACACAGATTCATTTCTTCATAGCTCTATTTACAATTGCATTTAAATTTTCTCACTTAGAAACAAAACATGGGTATGAAACCCTCATTTTATCAACCATCTCTCGTGTGGCTTCCTTTGGTCCAAAGTGTCTCTGCTACACCTTCAATTTCTCTATGACTTGATTCTAGAGATCGATTTTCCTCCAATATAGAATGCACATGGATTTCGACTGGAACTCTCCTTTTGGTTCTACCTATAGCGTTGACCACTCAATCACATGTTGGAATAAGAAATTACTAAGGGGAGGGGAGGGTTAATAAGTAATCAATGTTAATTTTAACTTTTAATCTGAATTCTTATTTTTCTCTTTTAACTTCGCAATCCCCATATGAGCATTCACAACTAAATATATAAGAAAAAAATTAAATCATTCACATGAATGCACACCATTAACATGAGCATCATACAAACATGGACACATAAATTTAATGTGGAAACCCAAAAGGGAAAAAACACCAATCTATTTGTTAAGATGATGTAATCTAAGCTACTAGACAATTACATCAAATTGTTTGAGAGCACCCACTCAGAGGAGGCCCCAATCCCCTTCAAATTAGCAATCCAAAACTTTCCAAGAGGCTTCAACCTCTTATAAATGTAGCCCACAAACTTCTTCATCCATATGTCCTATTTTCATACAATTTTCAAACTAAGAACAAAAGGCCTACGGTGAAAATGTGAAGGTAGAATTTTTTCCTTTTTTGAGAAAACATTTTCATTTTTTTCGGTTCTTCAACTTTTACGCAAACTATAACACCTTTTTTGTGTAGAATTTCATTTTTGCGATAAAAATAAAAGTTGTGAGAAATTTTGTTAGCTTTCTATTACTTATTTTTGGGGAATTTTTTTATGCGATTTGATATATCAGCTTAGCGTTTTCTATTTGAGTGTGTGTTTCTTAACAATCAAAGGATTCATAAGAAGTCATGTTATGACGCAATGTTGTATTCATTGAAAATTTGTGTTTTTGAAAAAACAAAATGTGTTACAACAATATAGACGGAGTCTATTTTGTTTTGTCATATTTACAAAGCCAATGGATGCATATCATAATTACTAGAATTTTTGAAGCTGGTCCAATACGAAAAGCTGTGTATTTTGGATATGTTTTGCTTAGCAATTTCTTAACATATGAGTTATAAACTAAAAATCTAAAAGCTACCCATTAGAGCCGATAGATAAAAATAGGCTCTTGTACTTCGTCAGTTACATGGTGGGTAGGTGTTTAATGAC